>ML805786.1:0-32878 GCA_009831015.1 Picea engelmannii | reverse complement strand
AGAATGTAGAAGAAGTATTTGAGAGATGATGAAAAGGTCACGAAAGATTTGAAAAAGAGGGAATGAACTTATGATAGAAATTGATGCCACCTATAAATATTTTCAACTCCTTAGCTGAAGAAGGTAGAGGCCATTGCTTCAATATGCTTAGATGTGGGATGGATCTCGTTGAATACCCTCTGAGCTGACCACAAATCCTAGGTAGGGGCCTGAAGTCTGACCAAAATATGACTTCTTCACTTTGACCGACAACTTGTCTTCTTGAAGAACTCAGAGAACTTGTCAGACATGTTGCATGTGAGTGTCCAATGTCCCATTGAAGATGAGAATGCCATCTAAGTAGATGACCACAAATCGACCTAAATGTTCCCTCAAGATGTCATTAATGAGCATCATGAAAGTGGTTGGGGAATTGGTGAGGCCGAAAGGCATGAATTTCCACTCAAAAAGACAAAATTTGGTCTTGAACGTTGTTTTCCAAACATCATCTGGGTTCATTTGAACTTTATCATAGCTGACTGTAAAATGCAATTTAGTAAACCACTTAGCCTCTTGAAGGGTGTCGAGTAGTTCCTCAATCCAGGGTAGTGGGTAACATTTTTTTATTGTGGCTTTGTTCAGGGCTCAGTAATCAGTGACAAGGCACATTTCTGAGGTATCTCTTTTAGGGATGACAAATGCAGAAGAAGAACAGGGAGAAGATGAAGGTTTGATGTGGCCAGATTTTATGAGGTCAGTCAGTTGTATTTTGATTTCCTTTGTTTCTGTTGTGACCAACTAGTAAGTAGGGGCATTAGGTAAAGCAGATCTAGGGATGAGATTAATGGAATGGTCAATGTGTTGGGAGGGTGGACGTCCCTCTGGAGGTTTAAATACTTCTACAAACTTGTGGAGGAGGTGATTCATTGTTTCAAGAATAGGGTGCATGGTAACTTTTGGTGTTGTTGGGCACACCAACCAGAGAGAGACACATTGGTTTAAGTGTACATGTAGGATTTTTTCTTTGGTAGAAGTGGTTTTTGGTTTTGTTGTAGTTAAGACATAAGTGTGGCCTTCTTTGGTAGTTTTTTACTAGCAATATTTGGCTAGATAGATAGAATTTCTCTGGGTTTGGTATGGTATATAGAGTAGAAAATCTACAGAATCCAAGGGGGAGACATCACAAAGGACAATATTTTTGAATTGGCCCATGGTGAAAGTGACCAAAGAAGGCTTAGAAGCTAAGAGGCGAGGTACATCCTTCTAGACCTATCCAAGTTGACAAGGTTGCAGATGTGGAGTAGTAACAAGATTAAGGTGGTTGACAAGGTCTTGAGATGCCAAATGTTTCTTGATTCCATTGTCCATAATTAGTAAAGCCAAGGTGCTTTTGATTTGGCAGTTATGGGTGAATATGGGTTGGGTGGATGAGTTTGAATATTCATGGGTTATTAGAATCAGTGAGAGATCTACTTCTATGGTATTGTGAAGAGAAACGTCTTCGGTATCTTCTACTTAGGAAGGCGCAATCAACTCAGTGAGTAGGGTTTTGTTGGTTTTTATATTTTGGAGGATTCGACAATCTTATGAATTGTGTGAAGTAGTTTTATGGAATGAGGACCAGGGTGTGCTTGTATTTGTATTATTTGTGGGGTTTTGAGCTCGAGGAGGTTCAAAGCGGGATAATGGATGGGAGCCACATGGTTGAGAGGCAGGGGGGTTGATGTAGGGGTAGGACTAAGGAATACGACCACTAGGAGCGAATTTCCTTCCTGTAGCCAAAGATATCTAAAATGTTTTGTCTAAAGATGGATTTTCAAACAACTCTACTTCTCTATAGAATTGAATTAATAAAATAACTAGAAATTTTAATATGAGTACCTCTTCCAGATCTAGAACATGAATTAAGAGGTGCATCTTGAAGAAGAAGTCTATGTAGCCTTTAACTCCTTGTAAAGGGAGTTGTTGAAGTTGGTGCCATTTGATCCATAAGGATTGCACATACCTGGGTGGGTAGAAGTGATTTCTGAAAGATTTGAAAAGTCGAGCCCAGGTTTTGATGGGTTTGGAAGTAGAGAATTCTAGAGCAACAACCTAAAAGGAAAATACAACAATGTCACAATCAGAACCCTAAAACCACCCAACGCCACCCCTACCTAATTCATCCCAAGAACAAAAATCTTCCATTCCAAACTCGATTCAAGATCCACCCCGAGAGGAGCCACCCCCCTTGCAAAATCATACCACACCTCTCCCCACCTCCCCTCTTACCCACCCCTATGTGCCTCCTCTCCTTCCCTAAGCACCGCCTTCTCCCCTTCACCCATATTCTCCCCCTCAGGATAGAGAACTAGAACAAATATCTAAAGACTGCTCAAACTTAGATACCCATGACTCCTGCATTAGAAAAGTGGGTAGAAAATCAAATCTGCACAAGAGGGAAGCCTCAACCAGGAAAGAAATGGAACTCGAGAAGCAAACAACTCTAGATCAACATGCTAAGAAAGAAACAAGACATACCACAAATCATAATGGACCCAACCCCCATAAAAGGGGAAAATCCAAGCCTTCTAAATGATAAAAGCAATCCCCTGGAACTACAGAGGACTAGGGAGCCGACGCAATCTCTCGTTGATACATGACCTAACTAAAGAAGAAAACCCTAATGTACTTCTACTCTAGGACACTAAAACGAATGATACTAAAATCCTTCAGGAAATCATCTACATCTGGCGATTATGAAAAGGCATGGCATTTAGCACAAGAGGAGCCTCGAGGGGAATTTGCACCCTGTGAAATCCAAATATCTTCTCTCTTCAAAACTGGCACTCTACAAAGCACTAGATTAGAATTTCCCTTCTTCATATTCCTACAAGTAAGACTTTGAATGTCATTAATGTGTATATGCCCATTATTTATGAAGAAAAAATTGATTGGCTGTCCTCCCATCAAAATTTTCATGGGAGTCTAGATTCTACGGACCTCATTATAGCTCAACACCTCAACACTACCCTCCATCCTAAAGAAAAAAAAGGTGGCACCTGAGTATGGGACCCCACTTGTGAGCATCTCGAGGATCTCATGTCCTCCTTTCATTCAATTAACATAAAACCTTCTAATGAATGTTTCACTTGGTCAAACAAAAGGTTAGGACCTAGGCACATCGCTCCTTGCCTGGAAAATTTTCTCTTAAACAGTTCCTTCCTAGATAAGTCTTTTTCCCCTTTCTCTCTCATTCTCCCCTCGACTGGATTTGATCGCTGACCTATCGCCCTAACTCTATCCCCTCTATAAAATTTTGGCCCCATCCCCTTCAGATTCAACCCCCTTTGTATCTCGGATCCAAACTTTTTTGATATTGTCACATATGCCTGGAGTTGTTGGATACAAGGCTCTCCAAACTACATCTATGAGAAGAAACTAAAAAGAGTCAAATCAGCCCTCAAACACTGGGTGAAAAACACCAAAGAAAAAGACCAAGAAAAATAAAACAAGAAAATCAAGGAAATGGAAGAGGGACTTCCCACCCAATCTGTCCTTCTCAAAGAACAATAGGACTTCATAGATTATCAAAAAATCCTTCACTCAGAGGAGGAAACTTGGAGGCTTAAATCTTAGAGTTTTTGGTTCAAATCAGGAGACAAAAACATGAGATTCTTCAAGAGACAAACCAAAGTCATAATCTGGAGGAAAAATGTGAAGGAGATCACAAAATAAGATGGAACCAAAACAAGCGACTTCCAACAAATCCAAGAAGAAGACAAAAATCATTTTGAACAAATTCTGACTCAGGAAGGCATTGCAAATCTCAACATACAAGAAGATATGTTGCTAAACATACCAACTATTGTCAACCAAGAGGATAATGTCAAGATAAATCAAGAAGTTACAGAAAAAGAACTTTATGAGCCCTTATTCCAACTTCATCTAGACAAATGTCAAGGACCAGATGGCTTCAACACACACTTTTATCAAAAATGTTGGCACATAATTAAAAAATATTTCTTGAGAGTGATCCAATATGTCCAAAAATCTACAAAGTTGGGGGGCAAAAAATATTCCACTTTTCTAGCGCTCATACCAAAGGATTCCAACCCTTCCTCCTTCTCTAGATTCAGGCCCATATCTTTATGCAATGTCTCCTACAAAATCATCACTAAAATCATAGCCAACTGAATTAAGCCTCTGCTTCATAAACTCATCTCCCCAAACCAAAGAGGTTTTGTTGAAAAAAGGAAAATGATTGACAACATCATTTTGGTCCAAGAAGCCATACACTCTAGCAGGAAATGAGGAGAGCAAGGAATGATTATCAAAATCAACATGGCTAATGCTTTTGATAGGGTGAAAACAAAATTTATGTTTGCAATTTTTAGGAAATTTGGCTTTAGTCCAGAATTCATAGCTTGGGTCTCAATCTACATTTCCAAGCCTCGGATAGACCCTTTGATCAACGGGTGTCCAAAAAAAATCTTCAAAATTTCTAGAGGGTTGAGGCAAGGCTGTCCTTTTCCCCCTTCCTCTACATAATTATGGCACTCTTGGTAGGAACCTGGAAAATGATCGAGCCTCCAAAGCCATTCTAGGTATCAAAATAGCTTAGAGGACAAAGATAATAAACCACTCCCAATTTCCTAATGACACTCTCCTCTTTGAAGGCACCTCCATTGTCATATCTAAGAGATTAAAAAATTCTCTAGACAATTTTACCCAAGCCTCGAGAGCCCTCACAAATAGTGCCAAATCCAATGTCTACGCCTGGAACACTCCCGCAAGAATAACTCACCTAATAGAAAACATCTTCCGCTTTCCTCTCATTGAAAAATGGAAAACCTTCAGATACCATGGTATCCCAATTTGTCTTAAATATATTCCTAATTCACCTTGGAACCAAATCCTAGACAAAATAAAAAATAAGTTGGACCATTCGGGAACTTTCTAGCTCAATTTGTCGGGTCCAACTGTGCTAATAAAATTACTACTCTCTGCTCTCCCCATTTTTCAATTCTCTTATCTTCTTGCACCAAAAAGCATTAAAACCTCAATCTCCAATATCCTATCATGCTTTCTCTGAGAAAGAGGAAAAACTGACACAAAAAAATTCCACCTTCTAAACTGGGATATTTTAAAACATCCTCAGAAAAATGGAGGTCTGGGCATAAAAGATCCTACCCTCTCTAACTTGGAAATGGGAGCAAAAATCTTATGGAATCTTATTTCAGGAAGAAAAGAATGGTGGAAAACAAATCTATTGAAAAAATACCTAGCAAGGGATAGACTGAGGTGTTTAGATAAACAACACTCCCTGAGAAATGGCTCTCCAATAGGGAAACTTATTTCTACCTCCATTCCTCTCATTAAAAGTCAACTCACCTGGATTCCTGGAAATGGATGAAAGATCCTTATTGGCAGACAACATCATGGGAAAGAAGCCACTCTAGAAGCACATACATATTCAACCACTCATTAACTGGCTAGACTCACAAGGAAAAAATACATCTCAGGCATCTCTTCCTGGAGTGTTGATTCAGGCGACTGGAGAGGATGGAACCTTCAATTTCTCCCATGCAATCTTCAAGATGTAGCTCACTAGCTGCAAAATCTTTTAATAGGTTGCTCCTACATTTGCAATACACTAAAATACAAGAGAGAATGGGGAAATGGCATTTACTCTGTTAAGCAAGGATATTCACAACTTCTCTCCCAAATGGATCTCCCCCCCAAAGATAAGATCTAGAATTCTATCTGGAACAATGATAGTCCTCCCAAGGTAAACTCATTTTTCTGGTTAGTAGGACATGGGAAATTACTATCAGGGGGAATGTTTCTCAAAAGGAACATGCATGGGCCCTTAAGATGTGAGCTATGTCGAAATGCGCTAGAAACCTTTCAACATATCTTTGTACTCTACACTTTTGCAATCTCTATGTGGAAAACATCTCTTCAAAGCCTCCACAACAAAATTAGATGGTCGTCTCAATCAAGAGAGCTTCTCTCAAGCTGCCTTTCCATATATCATGGCTCCTCCAAGAACAAACTTGTCTTCAAAGACTTATTCACTACCTTACCCAAGTACATTTGTTGGAAAATTTGGCTCTCCCCCTGTTCCAGGGGATCAAATTTTGCTCAAAATTCAAAGTTCTCGGAATCACTTCAAATCAAATGGGAGCGTAGGCCACATCATCTCGAACCCAACACAACTCGTTTGTGTTCAAACAGACATCGAATGAGAGAGATATCACATTCTATTCAAAACAACAAATAGGCAAAAGAAAAATGTGTTGACTGTACAGTCCATATAGTCTGTACAGATGCTGACGTGGCAGACCGTACGACATGTGGCAAAGATGTATGATATGTGGCAGGGTCGTACGACATGTGGTAGATGTTGGTTGGCAGGATTGTGGATGAGTTGGCATATGACACGTGTCATTGGTGGAAAATGAAATGCTAACATGTGGCCCAATCAATGGCTACCACGTGTCACCCTGACGTTGGTTTAAATTTATGTTGTTGGCCGGATTTGACCTCACGACCTTCAGGCAGGGGCAAAGCTTTGGGAAGGGCTGCCCAACCGGCACGCCACCCACATGGTTCTTAATAGTAAACCTTTTAAAAATTATTTAAATTTGAATAGTTTTGAAATGGGCATGGTCTGGGTCGGGGCTTAGCCCCTGCCCCCGGTCATGTGTGTGTACAATATAACCATTGGTACACACCTTCGACCCGTTACCATATGGTTTTAAATGTGGCCCTTTTTATATATGTGCATGGCCATATGGTGGCCCATGTGCCCATGACCTTGGCAGTTAAGGGCTAGGTGCGTAACCGTCCTACAGTTCGCATGGTTTCTGTGGTTGCACTTGGTGTCGGGTTTTAACACATATATGCACGTGGGGAGTAGGTTGAGGAGCAAGAGGTGCATTTTGGTGATCTAGAGACAACAAGTTTGAAGGGGAACTTCCAGGAAGCCTATCTTTTTGAATTTTTGGCCAAACAAGGTGCCGAAAAAGCCTAGCTAGGGGTCTTTGGACGTTCTGAAGCCATTGAAGCCATCTATATGGAATTTTGAGCATTGTAAAGAACATATTTGATCACTTTGATAAAATAATACAAAAGATCCATTGGAATATGGACCAGGAGATGTAGCCCAAGAGAGGAGTGAACTCCTTTATCATTTGCTATGTTATGTGTTTTATGTTCATTGTTATTTGTTGCTATTTATATGCATCTTAGATGTGTAATTTCTATAAAAGTTGTGTTTGCAAAATTGATCCATTTTCATAAGATCACTTGAATTAAAACTTGCAAATATTTTCAAGAATAGAAGTCTTCATCAGTTTTAGATCAAGTTGGTATCAAAGAATATGTTTTTTAAGACTTGATTATTTGCAAGTGTTTTGTTTTGTGATTTTCACAAGGTTGAAACTCACAAGAGGATAAGGTCAACTTGTAGAGCCAAGTTCTCATCCTTCAAGAAGAAAGATTATATCATCACCACAAGCTTCAAGGAGGCATTCACCAAGTATGGCTCATGAAGAGAGTCATGGATGTATTCCTATAGAAGATGAAGATCTCAGAAAGGATTTCATGGAAATGAGAGAAACGATGAAACTCTTGATGGAAGAAACGAATACAAGGTTTCAAGGTGAAGGCTCCAACCCTTCAAAGAACAAGGGAGATAGTGGTGATAAAACTCCAAATGGAAATGGAGGGAATGGTGCTTCTCCACCACCCTCACCTCCATCTTCTTATTCTTCTTCTACCAGTTCAAGAACTCTTCCAAATTCTCCAAAAGGGCATGGTAAAACTCCTTCACAAATTCCTTTGTTAAATCTTGATATTAAATTCGAATTGCCAATGTACAATGGAGATGTAAATGCTGAGAAATTAGATAATTGGATTCGTCAGATTGAGGAGTATTATAGGATACAAAAAATTCAAGATGATGAAACTAAGATTCAACTTGCTTTTTCAAGATTGGATAGTGCAACACTCATTTTGTGGGAAGCCAAGACTCAAGAGGACACGAAGAAACATGGTAAAATTTTAACCTCTTGGAATGATTTTATTGTTGCAATTAAAAAAAAAAATTACCCATTGGGATATATCCAAAAGGCTACTATGGATAGGCAAAATTTTATACAAGCTAAAGGAAAAAATGTGCAAAGCTTTACTCAAGAATTTAGGAGAAGAGCTTTGGTTTTGGGAGTAGATTTGTCTTCTCAAGAAGCTTTACTCAAATACATTGGAGCCTTACATAGTTATTTGAGACATACAATACTCATGTTTAATCCTTCAAATCTAGATGAAGTTTGTGTTTAGGCCACTCATTTGGAAGTAAGAGGAAGGAATGAAACTCATGAGGGTAACAAGAAGCCTTTCATTCATGGAGACAAAGGAAAGAGGAATTTCAAGGGAAATGACAAAAATAATGTTTCTGTTAAGAAAGAGGGAGAAAAATTTACATGCAAACATTGTTCAAAAGATGGCCATGATGAAGACCATTGTTGGAAAATTCATCCTGAAAGAAAACCCAAAACATTTGGAAACAAAGGGAAGTCAAAGACTGTTGCAACCATACAACATGATTTAGGTTCTGATTTGGGTGATGAAACAAAGATTACAGCCATGGGTTATCAAGGTAAAGGTTCTATTGCAAGTACTAGTTCTTCAAGTAACAATAATCTCAATGTAACTCAACAAGAAAAAGAAAGAATAGAACTTTTTCACATAAGGGTTGTTTCAAAGCATACCAAGATAGATACTCTATTTGATACTGGATCTCACACAAACCTTATATCTGAAGACACTGTTAAGAAATTAAAATTGGAAACAATTCCACATCCTAAACCATACCCTCTTGGTTGGATATGTGATAATGCTAAATTACAGGTGACAAGAAGGTGTAAACTTAGGCTTACTATCACTGCAAATGTTATAGATGAGGTAGAGCTTGATGTTATTCCTTAGGATATCTGTGGTATTGTGTTAGGAAGCCCATATTTATATGATAGAAAATCCATTTTTCATCTTCATGAGAATAAGTATCACTTGTTTAAAGATGGAGTTGAGTACATTGTTAGAGCCCATACAAAGACAATGAATTTATCACTTGTAAATGCGGGACAAATGAAGAGATTAGTCAATGGTAGCAAGAATTTTGTTCTCTTAATGATTAAACCCAAAGATGATATTGAAAAGGAGATTTTCCAAGGCTGTGATGCAAAGTTGAAATCTGATCTATATGAGGTTATTAATCAATATGATGAGATGTTTCAGGAACCAAAGGGATTACCTCCAAAAAGGGGTATCCAACATGAAATTCAATTGCAGCAAGATTGTCCTCTTCCAAACATTGGTATGTACAGGATGCCAATCATGGACAATGATGAAATCAAAAAACAAATCCAAGAGTTGCTTGACAAAGGGGTCATCGTACCAAGCACATCGCCATGTGGATCTCCAATTGTGTTAGTGCCAAAGAAAGATGGTACATGGCATATGTGTGTTGATTTTAGAGCTTTGAACAAGATTATGGTAAAGAATCACTATCCTCTTCCTAGAATCGATGATTTTCTTGATCAATTGAAAGATGCTAAGTATTTTACTAAGTTGGATTTGAGAAGTGGATATCATCAGATCAGGATTGTCGAAGGAGACACATGGAATACAACTTTCAAAACAAAGCAAGGTTTGTTTGAGTGGATGGCAGTGCCTTTTGGACTTTGCAATGCACCTGCTACTTTCATGAGAGTTATGAATGATGTCTTAAGGCCTTTTCTTGATGATTGTGTTATTTCCTACTTGGATGACATTTTGATTTTTAGCAAATCTCGTGAAGAGCATGTTAGTCATGTGAAGCAAGTTTTGGATGTTTTGAAAAAAGAAAAGTTGTTTTTGAATATGTCCAAATCTAAGTTTGGAAAAACTTCACTTATTTACTTGGGGCATATTGTTGGTGAAGGTGAATTGAAAATTGATCCCTCCAAGGTCAAAGTCATATTGGAATGGCCCAAGCCCAACAATGTGACTGAGGTAAGAATTTTTTTGGGAGCAACCCAATATTGGAGAAAGTTTATTTCTAACTTTTCTTCCAATAAATCGATCAACCAATATTGGGAGCAACCCAATACTGGAGCAGTTGTTAATGTTGAGAATTTGAAATTGTATGAGCCTCCTTTTATTCATGATCAAGGAGAACACATTCATATTACTTTTATAGATAATTTCTCCCCAGAATATCTTACAGAACTGCATGAAGACACAATCCTTGATAGGAGAATGAGAACTTCAAAACGAGGAAATGTTTAATATCTTTGAATTGATCTTAAAGGCACAAATCCAAGCAAAGACAAGTGGATTGAGGTTGAAAAGGTGAGTGAACTATACCCTCATCTTCAAATAGACTGAAAATAGTCTTTTGGAGGTCCAAAAGCTTTCCAATGGGGAGGTGTGATCCAGGGGATCAAATTTTGCTCAAAATTCAAAGCGCTCGGAATCACTTCAAATCAAACAGGAGCATAGCCCTCGTCATCACGAACCCAATGCAACTCGTTTGGGTTAAAAAACAATGTGCTAACTATATAGTCCATACAATCTGTATGGATGCTGATGTGGCAGACCATATGACACATGGTAAAGTTGTATGACATGTGGCAGGGCTATACGACACATGGACGATGTTGGTTGGCAAGATTGTGGACGAGTTGGCATATGACATGTGTCATTGGTGGCGAATGAAATGTTGACATGTGGCCCAATCAATGGCCACCACATGTCACCCTGGTGTTGGTTTAAAATTTATGTTGTTGTCCATATTCAACCCCGCAACCTCCAGGCAGGGGAAAAGCTTTGGGAAGGGCCACCCAACCAACGTGCCATCCACATGGTTCTTAACATTAAACCTTTTAAAATTTATTTAAAATTCAATAGTTTTGAAATGGGCGCGGTTCGAGCCGGGGCTTAGCCCCGACCCCTGGTCATGTGTGTATACAATATAACCACCGCTGCATGCCTCTGACTTGTTACCATATGGCTTTAAATGTGGCCCTTTTTATATATGTGCATGGTCATATGGTGTCCCATGTTCCCACGGCCTTGGAGGCTAAGGGCTAGGCGCGTAAACGTCCTACAGCTCACACCGTTTGTGCGGTTGCCCCTAGTGCTGGGTTTTAACACATATATGCGGGTGGGGGCTACGTTGAGGAGCAAGAGGTGCATTTTGGCGATCCAGAGACAACAAGTTTGAAGGAGAACTTCTAGGAAGCCTATCTTCTTCAATTTTTGGCCAAACGAGGTGCTGAAAAATCCCAGCTAGAGGTTTTTGGATGTTTTGAAGCCATTGGATCCATCTACTTGGAATTTTGAGAATTGTAAAGAACATATTTTATCACATTGAGAAAATAATACAAAAGATCCATTAGAAGCTGGACTAGGAGATGTATCCCAAGAGAGGCGTGAACTCCTTTATCATTTGTTGTGTTATGTATTTTTTGTTCACTGTTATTTGCTACTATTTATATGCATCTTAAATGTGTAATTTATATAAAAGTTGTGTTTGCAAAATTGATCCATTTGCATAAGAAGACTTGAATTAAAACTTGCAAATATTTTCAAGAATACAAGTCTTCATCATTTTTAGATCACCCGCCTTACCATAGCCTTATTTCACTATAAGGAAATTCACACCTTAGGCTTTACCTTGCCAAACTTATTCACATCCGTACCATTTCACTATAAGGAAATTCACACCTTAGGCTTCACCTTGCCAATGTAACAAGGTGTGTACCTAGCTATTACATGCATTTATATGTAACTAAGTGTAGTGTTTGTTGAATATGATGACTAATTTCTATTATTGTAATATGTAATTGTTGGTAAAGTGTTACAATAATGTCAAATTTTCATTAGAGTGTTTGTAGCTTAATAATGTCAAAATTTGATTAGAGTGTTTACAAGCATAAATTATGGTTAGTGAGTGTTCCATTGTTCTGTGCATAAATTAAGTTTAGTTAGAAAGGTTGGTTAGAATCACAGTATAAATTAAGGTTACTTAGAAATTTTAGTGATAATCCCAGTATAAATCATGGCTAGTTAGAAAGGTTAGTCACAATCCCACAATAAATTAAGGTTTGTGGAAGTATGTAATTATTATTTTTACTACTATTGGAGAAAAATTTGACTTTCCAAGTGTCATATTTTCATGGAAATATATTTTAATAAATTAAATACTGGAAAATAGATCAAACTATGAGGTTAAAAGTAGTTGACTATAACTCTATGAGTGGGGAACTGTTTGAGTTAACTCATAAAAAGGGGGAATTAAAAATTCATATATATATATATATATATATATATATATATATATATATATATATATATTAATGAGAATGATTATTTGAAGCAATGGGTCTTAGAGATCAATATTGAAAAGTATATTTATGGAGTTAGATAGGCCACTGATGTATGACAATGGGGCCTTGAATTTTTTCTTTCCAATAAAAAATATTCACACAGATGGAGTTATACATGCCCAAATAACCTCTATTAACATTTTTGAAAATAAAGAATCAGTTGAATATAGTGTCTATAGCAGATCTCGTGAAGAAATAAAAGGAATGTAAATATTTCATTTGATCTGTGAAAAAGACCAGTTAATGGAACCTGAGTACCTTTTAGATATATGAAAGTATCCCTTCTCGAAATTGAAACCATTCTACTTTAACCTGAAAATGGAAACCAAAAGTATTACTATCTCCTCAAATTATATTAATAAAAAATAAAAAGAAAAGAGAAAGAGCGCAAACTTCTCTCGGTCCTAGATCTAGTTCTAGTCATTTTTTCCCTTGCGATGTAAGTTTGGTCTATGGCCTAAGAGGAGAAGGAGCCTCACAAAAATATGATGGGTTCCCTCGAAAGAAAGAAAGGGACCCATCATTAAACTTGAATCCATGTAAAATAATATGAAAATTGTGATGTAAAACTAGATACAAATAGAAGAGGTCATTTCCTTTTATTTCACTTATTAATCAATCTGATGTGGGTGACCACCTAGAGGGATATTAGACTCCCCTTCACATGCATCATGATTACAGGTCATGTACCATCTCACCCCTCCTTTATGCATATGAATTTTCTCATCCTCCCAAAACATCGCCCCTATTTGATGTCTTGTCCTCACATTTTAAATATCCTCTCTTGTCCTCCCATGGCTCTGTGCCCCTCCTGCGTGGATTTTTTACCCTCCAACAGTCCACATGCCTCAAAAGACTAAAAATACTAACTGATCCTAATTTGACACCTACCCCTCATGATACCTATCTCTCGACCTCCCGTGACCTCTCCATTCATTCTTCCCTTGCTGCATTCTCAAGTTGGATATCCTCTCTCCACATGAGGTATATCTTTGTTTACTGCTTCAAAAGATGGCTCTCCTCCCTTGAATCACTTGGAAAGAATCATTCATCTCCGATCCTACCTCGTAGGCAAGCCACCCCCAACCTGGGGAGAAGTGGTCATGGAGGGAGATCCTCAACAACTCCTCCACCGCCTCTCCTAGCCAGCCATGATGGATATGATCATTCAATTATAAACTTGTTGTGGTAGATTCTAAATGACTAGGAAGAATAGGTATCGAGTTCCCTCCTGGCATCCTGTCTCACCTACATGCACAAAAAATGTTATGGGGTGGTAGAAAACCTCCTCTCCCTCACCCTCCTTAGCCTTCCAGGAGTCTTTTTTCATAGCCCCCCTAGCTCACCTCTCTCACCCCATTTCCCCACCATTCATCCTCCTCTATCTACTCCTCCCTCTCCCAACACTTGTACAACTCCTTATGCAGCCCACCCTAGCACCTCGATGCCTTAGAAGAATCTGACCATCTCAACAACAACACTGAATCCATATTGACACAACTCATTGCAGGCTCCCTTCATCAAAATCACAGGTATCCCGATCAATGAGCCAAGCTCAGATAGATATAGCTCCACGAGTGACAAAAATGAAAATTTATGTGGCTTCCTAGTGCTGGAATAAATTCCTCTGGATGGTCCTCCCAATGTGACTGACAATAAATCTTCATTCTCACGGCCCTCTCTCTTTTTTTCAATCATTACATTTTGAATTTGCAAGCATTTTTCTAGTTTTATGTCAGTGAGCAAACAAACAATTGTATCTAAGCTTCTGTAAGCCTCGTTTCCCTTCAAGGGAAGGAAGAATACTCAAGTCTCTTCTCATCCTGGTTTCCCATTAAGTGCAAGATCAATTTTTTTTCCATTCCAAGGGACAATCAATGTTTTTTTTATTGTATTTTGACTGTATTTTTAATTGATTAACACGAGAACTTACAAAAAAAATAAAATTGAAACCTATTGGAAATATTTTTTTTATTGATATCAAAGATAGGGGTAGACTACAAATGTCCAAGATACATATTGAAAGATGGATATTCTTGGAGATATTATTTTTGGATTTTTTATTCTCAATTTGGATACCATATCTTTGAATTCAACCTTGCTCTAAATTCCTACCTCAAATGGGAGTATAGTTTATATCGTTGGAAATTGTATTCTAAGGCCTTTCCAATGTTATATGGAACCCTTTGTAACTCCTTTGGAATGATGATATATTAATTTTTGTGTTAGAAATCCCAGCCAAAACGTTTAGGATGGCCTAGCTAGTCTTTGCAGGTGGACCCTAAAAGTGAGCACAAAAATACTATAAATATAGGATAGATGTGGAAATTTGAAGAGAATCGAAGAATGAATATCAAGTCTTAGGTGAATAACAGAATTTAGAGAATACTCTTGTGGTCTAAACATGTGTAAGAGGATTTTCTTGGAGTTTTAAGGGTGTTTTATGAAGGACTAAGTTCTATGATGATACAAAGTGCATTGTTTTGAGGTTGTGATGCTGCAGTCTAAGGTTATATTCTAGGAATGATGCAACGATGTTTACTAGGACATGGAGGATAAGTATTACTAGGTTTTGAATCTATGTATTGGGTATGAACCAAAGAGTGGCATTGGAGCATGAAATTTAAGGGTATTATGATGCTCTAAAATAAATGAGGCATGAAGCATGGAGGTGAAGTCAAAAGTACTGTGTGTTTCAATATGTTAGGTTGGTTCCTATACAATTATTACTAGTTTGGTTTTCATCTAAGGATATTAGTGTCTCTAGTAGGTTGGTGCCTACACAATAACTTGTTGGGTTGGTGCTCAAGTAAGGACAATAGTGTAAAGATAAGTTTTTGTGGTTTTCTACTGTAAGGTTTCCACATTAAACTCTATGTATTGTGACTTCGGTTCACTTTCATTTATTCATTTAAAGTTAATGAATTATTGATGAATTATAATTTAAAGTAAAAAGTATCTTATGTTGATTCACCCCCCCCCCTCACTCTGAGTATAAGCATAAGTTCAACAAAAACTTGTATGGAAAAAGAATTGGTTGAAATTGTGTAAAGACAAGAATGAACAATGAAGTCATCTAAAGCGATTATAAAACAATCTCTTTTCAATAAGGAGGTCTAAATTTCTCGCTAGAGGGTTGATTTTTTTGAGTTTATGTTTGTATATTTATATCGGACTAAAAAGAAATCTTAGTCAAGGAGAGGGGTTTTGTCTGGTGTGAAGAGTTCTTGTGATAAGGAAATCTTATGTTTATATTCTCATCAAGTTAAGGAGAGGGGTTTTGTCTGGTGTGAAGAGTTCTTGTGATAAGGAAATCTTTCCAGAGGTCAGAATGGTTGTAATTAGACTGTATATGTTGATCAATTAGATTCTAATTTGTAAAACATTTTATAGTAAGAAAAACGAGAACTAGAACCTGTACATTTCTCTCATGTTTTAGGAAATGATCAAAGAATTAATTGTTGTAAATCTTTTTATAGTAGATTTGTATTTATACCTATGACATAACATTGGTTTTAAACCAAATTTTATCGCGAAATTGTTGATGTGGATTTGAATGTTTCATAATACACTCTTGTAAGTGCTTGATTTAAAGTTTTCATCTAATAATATTGAAATTCACTTCTTGTTTTCTACAATCTCTTAATAAAACTAATAAGTATACAGTACATTATCTATTCATTCACACAAATTTTTATTTAAATGGATTAAGATATTATATTTGAGCTTAACAATTACCTTCATTAGTAAATTGTTTTCTATATTTGGAAATCATTCTTCCTTCTATTTCTGAAGTGTTTCTAAATCTGCTCCTAGCTATTTAGGATGTATTAGTTATATGATTTCATTATGCATAATTAAATAGAACTTCATTTAGAATTTAGGAAAGTTTTAGCGAAAGTCTAATTTAGGGGGAAACCTATTTGGTGGCAACAAGGCCCACATACCGAAGGACATCACCATACCAAATGATTATAAGATTAATGGGGGAATTGATTGGTTGATGATCCCCTATTGTAGGAAGACATTTTTTCTCATGTCAACACTACCATAGAGAGCTTAGCACTAGAATCTTAGGCAAATTTACGAGAATTTTTTTTGTAGAGGAAGTCAAGAACCACTAGACTAGAGTGTGAACTCTAGTATATTTGATTGAAAGAACCACTTCTAGGAAAGGATAAATGGTATTCAAATATGAAGGTGGAGGAAAACTTTTCAAAGCTCCTTTAGTAAAATATTTTATGGATGAAAATATTCCCTTGGCGGGGAGGTATGATGCAAAATGTATCATTATCTAATCTGTCATCTATTTTTGTACTCTCTTGCTAGAAAATTGGAACTATTGTCTTATAGGGCCCATTTAGGGGCAATACGTCCTTTGGATATTTGGGGTCAAGAACCTTTTGGACCCCATTTGAGGATCTTGAAACGACCACCTTTGGGGTCATTTTTTTGTCTATATAGCTCCCAACCTCTTGATTCTCTAACACACTTCAAGATTTATCTAATGATATGAATTTCACTTGAGTTTATGTTTGTATGGGAATTTAATTCCCCACCCAAGTTGACCTATCCTACAGATGACGATGATATTGACTAGATGCCACATTAGTTCACATGAATAATACATGTGGAGGTAGTGGCATGTGGATGTTCAAGAACATTCTACATGGTCCAAAATCCTAACCTTACACCTAAATGGATATCAAACTATGTTAAGGACTCGCTCCCCCAAAAATGAAGGTGTTGCATTCTTATTATGTTTGGTATTGTTCCAGAGGAGAGTAGAGCATTAAGAGTGGGATACTGAAGTAGAACATACGAAGTGGAAGATCATGTAGAAACCATTCTGAGAACAATGTCAACGGGAACTGTGTAGTGTCCATGTGAACTCCATAATGAGTGCCCCTTTCTTTGTATTTGCATATTTCTTTTTTAAACTACTAATCTTAAATTTGAAATCAATAGTAAAAGATTGCATAGTATAATATTGTACAATATTATAATATTTGTTGTGAGAAATTGTTATAATGGAATATCCATTATATTTTACATATATAAAATATTTTCCTTATAGTCATTAACAATGTTTTCTAATACTAATATGTACTCCTCAATGTTATTAGACTTTAAAGGTTACTTTATACCATTAAATGATATATTATTTATTTTAAAAATGTTCTCTAATACTCATATGTTATTTATTTTAGAATATTTTGAATTTTAGCATAGAAGAAAAATGAACTAAATACCAATTCAACAAAAAAAATTATTTACTCTTACAATAAATATATTTTTCTAAGAGTTTATCTTAAGAAATAAAATAAAATAAAATTATTGTGGTATGATGATAATATTTGTCTAGAAATTTATCCTAAGAAGAAAATAAAATAAAATAAATTTATTGTGGTACAATGATAATTATTTAATCTTTAATTGTTTTTATAGAAGATAAATTAATGAAAGGACCAACTCAACAAAGATAATTATTTGCCCTACAAAAAATGTATGTGTCTTAAAATTTAGAATAACAAATAAAATAAAATAGGTGAAATTGATTAAAGGTTTGAGTCATCCCGAATCATTAAGGATCATTCTTTGTTGATACTAAATATTTAAGGAAATGGATAGGGGAGTTCACTTAACTAGTGTAATTCTTTTCTCTTATAATAAATAATAAATGCATAACTTAAAAGGAATTTTTTTTTTAATAAAAAGTCATGTATATAAATGCATATGTTATGGTGTTTGGTTTCTTAATAATTTGGTAATTTTTTTTTTATTTAAGTAGATAAATTATGAGTTATATTTAATGGGATTTCACTATTTAATGTTATCTAACAAACTAATTTTTTTTTTTCTTAAAATAGATCAAAAATCATGCCATACAGAGAAAACTCCCTCTCCAAAAGGACCACATGCATTCCAAAAGAACCACATGCATTGCCACCTTAAAATTTTGAAATTACTTTCAAATTAAGTTTGGATCCTCTCCTCTCCCCAAAACCCTAAGAAAAAACAATTTTCTGCTTATAATTGGTAAAGTCTCATGTCATAAGGAGCCCATAGAAAGCTCCGCCCTCCGAAGGGACCATATGCATTGCCGCCTTAAAATTATGAAATTACTTTCAAATTAAGTATGGATCCACTCTTCCCGGATGGGATGGCATTGCGTTCCACCTGGCAGGCAGAAGGCGCAGGAGGAGGCCAGTGCAGCACGAGGCCATGTGGGCGGCTCGTGCCCGCTGCAGCCAACACTCCCCAGCTTTAAATTGCATGCATTCCTGATGGGAGGGGGCATTAATCCACCACCCTCGACCACCGTTATGTATTACACTATGCAGAATTCTCTTGGCATTCTTGCCTGGTTATGTGGCGTCGGCTCTGGTTCGACGACTTTTATGGTTCTTCGAGTTTTCTCTCTCGTTCACCTTGGCTCTGCAGACCCTTTGCAGAGGCCGAGCTTGGTCATGCTGCGACAGCGTTTGCGCCCTCGTCGGGGCTCTCCTTGGCACTCGCGACGCCCACGAACTTCCTCCTCGCCCTCAGACTCTTCTACCCCGGGCCTTGACTGTCTCACTGTAGTCGACACTTCTTGGACTCTAGCATGGCGTCCACCCCTTGATGAGCATGCCTCCTCTCGACCTCGTCGCCCTCGTCCCAATCCAAAAATGACCTCTTCTTCACCGTTGCATGGACACTCAGCCATTCTGCAGGACCTGGTTTTTGAGCTTAGGGAGGGGGTTAGTGACCTCCAGTTCCGGTTTCAACAGATGGAGGACAAGCTCTCTACCCTTATCCATCTTATAGCCGACTCTCCTCCTGCAGCTCCTGCGAACTTCAGTGAGGCCCATGAGAGCTCCAGTGAACCTGTGAGCAGCCATCACTCCGATTCCACTGAAAAAAGGCTGCAAGATGAAGGGACAACAACGTCTCTAGAACCTGGGACTGCTCGTGCGCAGAAGGAAACTTGGGTAAGCTCTGAGGCAGGGGATTATAGAGCAGTTTCAACAGTGGCAGTCGAGGACAAGGAGGCCAGCATCCAGGAGCATGAGGACAAGCGCCACAACGCCACGGATATGCAGTGGACTGCCGGCGGGACGCCTATCATCGAGGAACCATGTCCTGGCCCCTTGCCCGAGTATGTTCCTGAATATACAATGCTAGTTCCATATTTTAGCTCTAGTGGCTCTCAGGGCAAATAAATAGGTCTAGTTTTTTCTCTAAAGTACTGTTAAAATTTTTGCTACTTTAGTTATACGGTTGGCTGAGCTGGTTTCTCTTCACAGAGCAGCTCAGTAATTACAACCTCTTTACCCAGTCACTGTACTCTGGATTTTTGTTCTCAGAAGGTTTTTTATATAATACAAATACTTACTTACAAAAAAAAAAAAAAAAGTTTGGATCCACTCCTCTCCCAAAAACCCCAAAAACCCTAAGAAAAGAAAACCCTAAGAAAAGAAATTGGTGCTCTATAGGGCGCCTTTATATAGCCCAGCAATATAGACAACCCCGTGAAATCAGCTGGATACATTCCGAATAATAGGAAAGACGGCCTGAAGGTACAGGAGAAGCTAGGGAAGTCCTAAGGGCTATTGAATTTGGGAGCAAACGGAGAAACCTAAAAGTATGGCAGGTGAAGGAGCGCCTTGCGGAGCATGTAGAGCTCTGAGGAGAAAGTGTCTGGAGAATTGTTTATTCGCGCCTTATTTCAGTAGTGACGAAATAGGCATGGATCAATTTAGTGCCATACATGAGATCTTCGGACATAACCGCTTCGTTAAGCTGTTGCGGAAGCTTCCAGTGGATAAACGAAATGATGCCGCGGCTATCATATTATATCAGGCACAGGCTCGGATCGACGATCGTGTTCATGGTTGCTCTTCCTATATTCTAGCTCTTCAGCAAGAGGTTTGTAAATAGCCATTATCCAGAAATTTTTTTAGGGCAAAAAGCTAATGTATGGATTTTAATATACATGTTCGGAGTATTATAATCTCCGATGCGTGAGAAGTTTGAATTAATTTCTTCCATTGCAGAATGAAAATTTGAGGCAGCAACTTGCCGTTAGCCATGCTGAACTTGCAGAACGTAGGAGCTTAGGCGAAGATTCACGAAATAATGATATTGCTGAGTATGCAAATGGCAAGCAATCTTCAATCTCCAATAACAAGAACTTTATGATTCCTGATGATGAACAATATTCTTTTTTGATACCATCTTCAATCTCCAATAACAACTTGATACCATCTTCAATCTCCAATAATAACTTGATGATTCCTCGCAATGAACAGTATTCTTTTTTGGGAGACCTGCAACCGATCATATCCCAAGACGTTGCAGTTAATAATTACCAGCAGGCGGCCGGCGAATCTCCTACTTGCTTTCCTATGTGCATGCAGAGGGGGTGTATGAGCTGCGACATGGGCAACCTTTCTACGGTGAAACAAATGGACACGGAAATGGAAATGGGTGGCTTCCAGTTCGGCCAGGACTTTTGGACATCAACTCAGCAGGGGGTGTCTAACACTATCATTAACCCTCCTGGAGAGTTCGATAAGGACAGATGGAAATCAACTCAACAGAGGCACTATCATTAACCCTCCTGGAGAATGAGTACAGTCTAAGCCCTAGTTTCCGTCCTTCTAAGAAGTACATAACCTTACTGTCCTAGAATGTTCAAAACGATTTCAGCAACACTAGATAAGTTCCAGTCCCGCGCAATTTTGTCTCTCTTGGGCAACATGGGAAATTAGGGTTAGCTTATATGGCATGATACTCTACCTTTTGAGCTCTGAATTCAATATACAATATTTTGTGCAAAAGTTGTAACATATTACGCCTTCAGAAAATGTTAACAGATTATGTCTTGCAAGATATTGCACTTTTTGCCAAATGTAAATATAATTTACACCAGCTAATAGCTTTGTAATAATTTGATACTGTGTAACATTTACTAAGTCTGTTCTTGCTAGCGAGGTGAACTCTGAACTCTGTTTTTGAAAGAGAAGTGAACATGGAAAATCTTTATGCAACCATATATGTTTATGGTAACCTAGATTTTATTAAGTACATAGAAATTTCTGTCAAGGGTTTTAATTCGTTTATGATTAAAGCTTTGATAGAGATTAAAATGACATAGAAGTTTCTACCAAGGGTTTTAATTGGTTTATGATTGAAGTTTTGATAGACATTAAGATGATTAAAAGAAGAATTAAAAAGGGTAGTTCAAGGCCTTACCATTTCACTATAAGGAAATTCACACCTTAGGCTTCACCCTGCCAATGTAACAAGGTGTGTACCTAGCTATTACATGCATTTGTATGTAACTAAGTGTAGTGTTTGTTGAAGATGATGATTAATTTTTATTATTGTTATATGTAATTGCTGGCAAAGTGTTACAATAATGTCAAATTTTCATTAGAGAGTTTGTAGCGTAATAATGTCCAATTTTGATTAGAGTGTTTACAAGCATAAATTATGGCTAGTGACTGTTCGAGTGTTCCGTGCGTAAATTAAGGTTAGTTAGAAAGGTTGGTGAGAATCACAGTATAAATTAAGGTTACTTAGAAAATTTAGTGATAATCCCAGCATAAATCAAGGCTAGCTAGAAAGGTTAGTCACAATCCCACAATAAATTAAGGTTAGTTAGAAAGGTTAGCAAGAATTAGCCTAATTAAAATTAGTTGCATATCATTTGTAGCAACTTCCATATTTATATAAATCTAAAGGCTATATATGAATACATTACTTGTTCAATAAGATGAGCAAGAAGGAATGATAAAGACCAATCTCAAACATAGAGTTGTTTGATGTTTTCCTTCAATCTTTGTATTGTTTGTTGTTTTTAATGACTTTAACTATGCCCTCATAATTCTACATTTGATATCACAACATGTTATAGCTCGAAGGATTAAATTTGTTTGTAAAGCTTGTGCAGATTGAAGAACATGTTATAGCAAGCAAGATTAAATTTGTTTGTGATGTTTGTGTAGATTGAAGATTTTAGGAGTGCTAAAAAATTTAATGAAATGGCCAACAAAAAAATTGGTTTTAATATTTCTCACCCTCAAATACCAATATTTACATGTGAGAATTATGGATTATGGAGCATTAAAATGAAAACGTTGTTTCTTTTACAAAAAAATGAGTGATTTTATGGAAAATGGTTATACAAAACCAACAAATGCTCAAGATATTGTTGGTTTCACACAAGTCCAAAGATATGAATTAAGGGAAAATTGAAAAAATGACTCAAAAGATCTTTTAATCATCCAACAAGCAATGCATGATTTTATTTTTAGAAGACTTGTTGTGACGAAAAAATCAAAGGAGTCATGGGATGTGCCACAACAAGATATTAGGAACATATAAGGTAAAAGTTTTTAAATTGCAATCTCAAAGATAATTTCAACCCCTTTGCATTCATAATTGCAAGATTGTTTCACTAGAGTTATTGGAAAATTGAATCAAATTGTATCTTATGGATAATTGTTTTTTGTAGATAAAACATTTGATGATATTGTTGTCAATATTGAAGAGTGTAAATATTTAATTCATTTGTTTATGAATGAACTTATGATATCTCTTCAATTTCATGAGCAAAGGATGAATTGATCTCTTGAAAAATATTTTGAGCAATATTTTCAAACAAAACCCAATATTTCTAGAGATGATGTTTTGAAATTGAGAATTTATCTTCTAAAAAAATTATGAGCACTCTTGGACAAGGAAGAGGACAAGAAAATAAAGGAGACTAAGAGTTTTTCATGCAAATAACAAAGGAAGAGATAAAAACAATAATGATGAGTTTTTTTGCAAATAACAAAGTAAGAGATAAAAACAATAATGATGTAGCTAAAAAATTGCAAAATACCAATTCCATTGTTTTATTGTAAATTTTGTTGGCTTTTACAAATGCAATTCTTGGAAAAAACAAAAGCAACAAGATAATTTTCCTAACTAAAAGGGACATGTGGGATTTTTATTTTGGCTTGTCTTTAGATAAAAATATTTCTGAGATGAACTTAATGGTAAATGAACAATAGTTATTAAAAAAAAAAAAAGGACAAGTAAAAGACATTAATGATGTCTTATTTGTTCATGGTTTACATAATTTGTTGAGACTGGGGAATCTTATTGAAAGAGGATATCTATATTTTTTTAATAATATTCAATGCATCCTATATGATAAAGAAAATCATAATCATCTTATAGAAAAAAATAGTATCTTGCAAAATAAAATCTTTGCTTTCAAATTTTCTTATGAAGCAAATAGAGAATTAAAAGTTGGCTTTGATGATGAATCTTTTTCTATGGAACACGAGGCATGGAAATTTAAATATAAGAAGGAAATGGTCGATTGATTTCATCTTATTGATTGTGTTGATCATGTTTTTGAAGGATGCATTCTCCACAAGAATCATAGAGACTCAGTTTTCGTAGGAAAGTCTTGGAGAGCAACAAAACCATTGGAGCTAGTACATGAAAATATATGTGGCCCTCTTCAAATCTTGTTACTCAAAAAATAAATATATTTTGTTTCTTTTGTGGATGACTTGAATAGAAGAACATGAGTGTATTTCATTAAAGAAATTATAATTCCCTTATTATTTTTCAACAATTTAAAGCTATTGTTTAGAAGCAAAGTCGTTATGTTTTAAAGAGATTACATGCATATAGAGGGGGGGAATTTAATTATAATAAATTTGTTGATTATTGAAAAAAAAATCATATATATAGGAAATTGACCAACATAATGGTGTGGTTGAAGGCTACAATAGAGAAATTGTTGGAAATGGTTAGGATCATGATGAAAGGTAAAAGTCTTCCAAACTCTTTTTGGGCTAAAGCTATTGTTTCATCGATTTATTTTTTTAATATATGTTCAACAAGAAGTGTGGAAAATATGACTCCATAGCATGCTTAGAGTGGACAGAAACCTGGTGTTGCTCATTTGAAAGTCTTTGGTTCTATTTCTTATGCTCATGTTCCTTCTAAACAAAGGAAAATAACTAGATTATAAAAGTGTGAAATGTATTTTTATTGCTTAATGTGAGCAAAAAAATGCTTATATATTGTATAATCCAAAAAATAAAATATTGTCGATTAGTTGTGATGTGTCTTTTGATGAAAAATAATAATAGTAGTGGAATCAAGGTGTGCAACAAGAAAATCCAAAAATTATTATAAATGAAGATTAATATTTTGTTTCTACAAATCTATTGAGAAGTCCAAGTACTACTTAGACTACATCTAGTGCATGATATTCTTCAAATTGCTATATCCACTCCATCATATTATTCAACTCCTCTTTCAAGTCCAAGTCCTCGAAGAAAGGTAAAATCCATAGGTGAAATGTACATGGATATTCTAACCTTTCTTGGAGGACTTGGCCAACAACCAACAACATAGTATATTGCAGCAACATTAGCAACATGTGAAGAAATTTGGTTGAAGAGAATCTTGATAGATCTAAAACAAGAACAACAATATGCCACAATTATTTATTGTGATAACATGTCTACAATTTCCATAAGTAAAAATCCAATGTTTAATATTTATTATTGTAATATCTTATTGCAAGAAAATTGTTACAATATTGTCCACAAATTTTGATTCGAGTTTGCAGCATAATAATCTAATAAATTGCAACATAAATTGCAGCAACTTCGAGATTGGTATGAATCTAAAATCTATATATGAATGTATACAAAAGAATAAATCAACTTTAGTAATTTCTAGAAACTTCGAGATTGGTATAAATTTAAAAGCTATATATGAATGTATTAGTTGTTTAGTGAGAAGGAAAAATCTCAAACATTGAGTTATTTGATGTTTTTCTTGAATACTTGTATTATTTGTTATGTTTAATGAATTCAATTTTCTCTTCATAATTCTACAATGTTTACTTAGTATAATTATTTTAAATACAAATATTTATCTTGCTTAATTTATAGAGGTTATAGTGACCCAAAGTGACGTCCCAATCAAAACTAGAACATACAATGAGGGGAAGGGGAAGGGGAAGGTGAGCAAGGTTGGACCAAACTATGATCAAGGAAATTTATTCACAATCATCCCTTTATTTTTAAAGCGGTTCTCAAAAAAGAGTATTTATCTCAAAGTTTCTTTGTAACAAATAAACATGGCCAAAGAGAGGAGGTTTATAGCATGGATATTTATCTATTAGTTAGATGGAAAGAAAATATTTAGTTGACTCTTTTCATATAGAAAACTAATATGGGAGAGGAGATAATTTGATATTAACATCAATATGAGAAGTTAGTATTACTTATGAATTTAAAAAATATGAATTTTGATTTACAATGAAATTTATTTCATCAAAAATAATAAAGAAATATTTTTCTTATCAGTATCTCATACTTGTTCTTCTCTAATATTACCTAGAATTTTTCACACTTTCATTAGGTTGAGAAGTTTTCATTTCACACAATTTTTGGAAAATGGAATTCTGATTTACAATGAAAACTCTTTCATGTAATAGAATCAAATCAAGGATTAGTATCCATATTACTATTTGATACTCTTTATTCTCTATTATTTTCTTTTACCATAAGTGTGCATTGATTATATATCTATCTAAGTTTATGAATTATATAGTAATATGAACACTATGCAATCTCTTATCTTTTTAATGATTAAAACTTTTCACTTTAAATATATAACCACCTTTTCATCAAATAAGCTATTCTTTTCTTTAAGAAAAAAAAGTAAAATATTTTCACTTGTATTTTATAATTTATAAACACAATAAATCTAATTTTCAAAACATTTTTAATAAAAGAGTTCTTCTTTCTAAATTTAAAATGTTTACAATTTTTTTCCCAACTATTTAATCATGAAAATAATTTGACCAATAAAACTAACTAATTTAAAGTTGATTAATCCTATAAAAAATATATATTATTGTGTTTATTAACACTATTATATTATATATATATATATATATATAATAAACTTATTAATTGAAATATATTTATAAATGCAGAAGGGTGGCCTCTAACATGTATAAGTACTTCACCTGTGAGGGATTCCATGTGACATCATCTTTAGATATCACCTTAATCTAATACATCACCTCAGACATCCCAAGTTGATAAGTATTCCTTTCTTTCTATGGAAGATCCTACAAAACATAGCCCAAGTGTCCAAAAATCCCAATAGAAATGAGAGTCCCTCAAACACCATGCAATTATCAATTTTGTGGTGATTCATTTATTCCATCAGGTTGGTCGTGTATGGGACGAAATACTCCCCACAAATTGTGGAAGGGCATACGGATCTGGAAACAACAACATCCAAAGAAGACTTGGGGCCAACATGTTCAACTATAGAGGAAGGACTTTGAGGAAGGACTTTGAGTAACCTCATGCGAAGAGAAGGAAAGTAGGCTACCTCGAAAACTAAAGTATCTTCCCTTAAATGCCCTTAATTAAGAGGAAGAAAATAATAAAAGTAATTGTTCCTAGGAAAAATATGGTATTGTCCTCATCCATACTTTCCATTGGTGATGAAACAAAAGAATCAATTGAAAGGGTTGATTCAAGAGCACAACAAGAAGAAACACTTGCTTTCATGCAAGAAAGGAATTAGGTACAATGGAGAAAGAACCCTCTGCTTCCACACAAGAACCAATAAGGGAGGAAGATTCAATTGAGAGAAGAGATTTCATTAAAGAACTAGTGGGGAGGCTGCATTCCATAAATCAAGAAAGAAGGACTCATACTAAATTCAGTACTGAGAATCGTACTACAATTTAGTGTGAGAAATGGACATCGTTGCAACATAAAATAAAGGATAAAATCATGTTCAAATTAAGATATATTAATTACACGATGAAAAATAAAATAAAAAATATGAGGGAAAGAATACAAGAGGGACCAACAAGTATATACTACTTATCTCAAATGGCTAAGATTAGTGAGTAGGTGTGTGGTAAATTACAAGAAGAATATGTCAGAGCTAAACATGAAGAATTAGTTGAGAAACTAGTGAAATTCATGAAAAATGAAACCCAAATTAAAGAAGCCATGACTAAGGAAGAAGAAACAAAAATAGAGGAAATTGTACCCTCTCAACAACTAGATATTGGGACTCAAACAAAGGAGGAAATACCCCCTAAAAATATTAACCATGAAACTTACATAAATCCCTAGAGAGGAAATTTAAATCCAAACACATATTGAAAGCTATTTCTAGTTGAGAGGTTGTAACATCTCTCAAATCGAATATTCGAGTTAAAAAGTAGACAGTTAAAAAGAACAAAGTTATAAAGTAAATTAAAAAAAAAAAATCATAATTTCATAATTCAAATTAGAGCATACTTAAGGTTTAAATAGGTTGAAACCCTCAAAGGTAAGGCCAACTATTAACCCTACTGTTCTAAGTCTGATATAAAGGACTTCTAAATGGGTAAAACCCTGGCAAAGTACATTGAGTCCTTTTCTGACCATAATGACAGTCACCACGATGTGGGTTAATGGTAAAGAAAAACCTTCAAGAGACTGACTACATGACTGAGTCTGTAGTGAAACATGGATTACCTCTCATCTCTTTGAGGGCATGAGTACATAGGGTTGTAACCCTTAAACTCGGTCTAGCAACGCTTGACGGGAGGTCTTCCTTAGACACCGTGAGGACTCTCTCTATCTATGTAACAGGAGATAGAGTTACCAAATAGAAACAGAAGACTAAATGATTAAGGCAACAAGGACTATTTAAAACGAAATTACCTGTAGTGCTTGAAGGAGTAACACCACGTAAGAGAGAGAACTCAACGATGATTTCATTAGCTTGAAACCAAAACCTTTCAGAGAAAGTAAATGCAACCATGAGATTGAGGGTGACTAGCTTGTCTCTGTAGTGAGTTTAAATGTTGCAAGGGAAGCGAACCTCTTCTGTAGAAAAACCATGTGTTACCCTACAAAGAAAAAATAATATTCAGATTGTTAATAATATCAAACTCATAACCAGATTAAAATAAGCTCAAGCATGATTTCCAATGGGAAATGACAGAACCCCCACTACCGGAGAACTGTCGCCATGCAAGGAAACAAAAGAAAAAAATATACAAAGTAAATCCCAGGTATCTTTGACATAGAAAAACGTAAGCACTATGCATAAAATGATCGCGGTGAAGTTCCAGAAGGTGAAGAAAGGAATGAGAGAAGGATTTGTTCACCAAGTTTTCACAAAGGTATGATAACCACATGAGGCCAACAACGTATTGGTATTACCATTGCTTGCATTAAACACTACAGTACTGAGACTGCAGTGGATGTCGAACTCTACTTGAGTTGATGTCGACCTCTACATTTTCGTGAGGCCACTTTCCGTTAAGAAGAGGTAGACAGTAGTAGAGTAGGTATAACGTGGAGGAAACCTGGTAGGTAACGTTTATGAACGAAGTCAATATTACTTATACGTTACTTAGGAAGGGCCTTTACCACATGTCGAAATTAATATGGGTATCATGACAGCCAGGCTCATCACAGTTTGAAGAGTTATTGATATTATACAAGGGCTTCGTGGGCCAGGCAAATATACTGGAGGTGGTCAAGAATAGAGGTTAGAGAGATTTGGAAATGAAGAGTTAGCTAGTCTTGTAACGCAGTAGTTTATTAACTTAGTATGCGTATTTTGTATATTTCATCCACATGCAAGATTGGTGAGAACAATTTTTAAGTAAGTATGACCGACAAGCTTAGTCAATCTGCATAACAATATCATGTTTCCGTGTGTATATATTGTGTGTGTCACTTCCATTTTGAATACTATAACCTGGAAAGAGCCATGATGAAAGCTACAGCCATGATGAAAGCTAGATGGGATTTCATGGAGGTTGTGGCATTCTTTGTAGTGTCTTCGATGTTATTTGAATACGGAATTATTATAAGACCTTGGGAATTGGACAAAAACACACCAGTTACGATGAAAATGATACTAAAGTTGAATAAAAAATTTAATTTAATTTCTACCTTGGAGATTGGGCGGACGCTTCAAGAAATTCCGTTGGCTTGAAACTTTTAACCTCGCATGTGGAAAGAAAATGAATATACATTAAGAGTAGTAATGTTCACTTTCTCCCCAAACCATAATAAAAACTATGGTAATGTCGAAATTATTGGTTTCCAAACTATAAGAGTACTTAAAAAATAAAATTGGGGTGATGTTATACATGGTATTAGAGCTAGGTTTCAAAAACTAAGATTTTATTGGCTCAAGCCATTTTAAAATGAATTGTTGCATTAATAAATTATGTTATTATTGAAGAATTATTTAATTTTTTTTTTTTATCTTAGCATAAAAATTTGTTATGCACTTATTAGAAACAACAAAAAACAACATAGTTGATGAAATCGGAAAAAAAAAAAATCAAAGTGGACCTGAAATGCATGTAGATTTTAATAGTGAACAACCTCAAAAGAATTCATTAGAGTTACTTGAAACCATGAGAGGTATAGAGACCACATTGCAGAGTATTAAAAAAGACAATGAAATATTAGTAAAAGCAACTAAAGAGAAAGAGGAACTAAATGAAATCTTACTCAAGAATATGACTCACAATAAATAGAATAAGAATATAGGAAAGACCTCTAATAATGTTAAGAAGGAAGTCTCTATTTATGAATCTTATGAATAATCTCATAATAAAAGGGAACACTTCGTGACTCAACAAAATAGCAATAATGTTTCTAAAAAAAACACCTTGCAAAAGAAAACACCTAGAAACAAAAAAAAGGAAATGGCATACTCCTGAATTGAGTAGTGAATTTAAAAAAATAAGACCACCAAATTCTGATGGGGTGACTAAAGAAGGAGAAAAATCTTGGTTCCTAAACATGGGGAAATGTTTACATATTTATTATTATTCTCGGAACTTATATTAGTTGAATGGGAAAGTTATTAAGAAATACTTAAGGGAAAGGTATTTCTATGAAAAGGATAAGGAATTTCATGACCTTAAACTAGGACATATGACCATCAAAGATTTTGTTAACAAATTTGTAACCTTACCTTGGAGAAGAGAAATAAAATGTACAATGTTTTATGAGACTATAAGGATAAAATTGATTTCCTTAATGATAAGACCATGAAATATGTAATAAGACAAACTACATTTTGTTATACCCAATTTAAACAAACGCATGAAAATACGAAAACATGGCAAGATAAGAACAAAAATAACAAGTTTTATACTAGAGAATAATAATTTAAGTACACATGTCATGCATATCACATGCACCAGTTAAACATAATAGACATAAACTTGATAGTGCATAATTTTCAGGAGGCACCTTGATTACATGGCACAACGCAATCCCAAAATTAATGTGGCTTTGGATAATTGAGAGGCTAATCATTAGTCTCCCATGGTAGAAATTGAAGGTACAATAAATAAAAAATATGTATGTCTCTATTTCAATTGACCCTAGTGTAGGTTTAAGATATGTTTCCCCTATGATTGTTGAGGATTGCAAACTGAATAAGTAAAACATAATGAGTCCTCGTTATTACAATTAGGCACTCGTATTAAATGCAAGGTAGTTGAATTGGTCAAATGATGTATGATAACAATGGATGGAATGTAAATGAGTGTGGATTCAAATATATTACCTTTAGGATCCTATGAAATACTCATAGGAATGGATTTCTTTGAAAGGCATGCAGTTGTAGTGAATTGTAAAAACAAAAAAAATTGTTTGCTTAGATGAGATGGGACATAATAGAACCATTAAGCAAATACCTTGTGGTCGAGTTTGCCTATAATAACAATTTTTACAGCTCCATCAGAATGCCACCCTACGAAGATCTATATGGAAGGCCATGAAGAACGTCGTTGAGTTGGGAAAGGTTAGAAGACTGAGTAATAGTTGGGCCATAATTGATTCAAGAGATGGAGGAACATATGATTCAAATTAGGCAGAGATTAAAGGAAGCATAGGATAGAAAAAAAAGTTAAGTTATGCTGATGGACAGAGGACTGATCGAAGTTATAAAGTGGGAGATCACGTTTTCATTCTTATGAGGCCTAATAAGAGTACCATTCGGTTCGGGAAGGGGACAAAGTTGTCACCTCGATTTATAGGACGTTCAAAATCCAAGAGAAAATTGGACCCGTTGCCTATGGTCTCGTAATGCCACCCACTTGCAAAAAACTCATAATGTTTTTCATGTATCTATTATACGTCATTATGTTGTTGATGAATCACATAAACTAAATTGGAAGGAATTGCACATATCTGATGTGGAAACCCTCATGGTAGAACCATTACACATGTTGGACTATAGAGTCTCACAACTCAAGAACGGTCTGGTAGACCAAGTTAAGGTCGAGTGGGACAAGTATAGTCCAGGATCTGCTACATGGGAGGATGCCAAGACATTACGACGAGATTATCCCTCATTTTTTTTTATAACCTTGAGAATATGTTTATAGAAGGTTGGGTGTATGTAACACCATCTTTTGACTTAGACAACTAGGTTTACCTGAGGCTTGATTACCTTTATTTTCTGTTCACCTTGAAACTATTAATGATAAACTTGAATTTTTAAGACATAGAAATGTGTATGAATGTTTAAATGATATTTGAATGATGATGGATATTATGCGATCTATTATGTGAATGTAAATTTTATGAATGTTTAAATGTTATTTGGATGATGATGGATATGATGCGATATACTATGTGAATGAGAATCCTATGAAGGTTTAAATGCTATTAAATGATGTTGGATATGATGCAATTTATTATGTAAATGATAATTCTATGAATGCGTAACGTTAATTGAATTATGGGATATTATGAGATCTATTTATAACTTGAAAAATTGGACGGTTAAAGTTGTTGGTACGCAGATACTGAAGTGACATTATGGTTGTATGCAATTACATGATGATAATGCATTTGTGTTACAGACTAATCTGCAAGTCAATGGGCTATGAAATAGCCAAGAGATAATTGTAATGAAAGTAAATGTCATGGAAACCGATTGACAAATAATATGGTATAAATCTTTGTATGTGAGATTATATTGGTTTGGATGCATTGCTATGATATGTGGACGAGTGTAGGATTTCAAGTGGTGAGACTACCCAAAATTGAATAAATGATGACAAAAATCCCACCAACACGGTGCCACTATATATTCCATTGTAGGGTGTGGACCCTAGTCCTGTTAGGAGGGGTGGAGGCCTTTCCCACTGTGTATCCTCCGAAACCTGGAGTCATGGGAGGACGGTGTTAGTTCATGTTCCCCTAGACGTGTGATGATGATTCTCAGTTGGGAAGCTTGGTCAAGATAGTGACACTTCCTCTTATGGTTTCTATTTGGAGTTAGGTCAATATAGTTGATGCTCCAAGATAGTCCAGCAAAGGAAGGATAGGAATGGAAGATGGAAGTAAGTTAGGGAGGAAGGATGAATAGAAATAGTTGAGAGTGTATGGAGATTCGTCTTA
>ML805785.1:410060-437244 GCA_009831015.1 Picea engelmannii | reverse complement strand
TGAGAATTCATGATGCTTTGTTTGGGTTTGTGACATCTTTTTCTTCCTTACTTTGAATAACTCTTTGTCTTTGACGATTTAGAGTCAATTTGTCGTTTTCTTCTCATTTATCTGACTGAGTGAAAACTTTTTGTAAGGAGATTCAAAGGTGTTTTGTACTTTTCCTTTTGATATTTAAAGTCTTTTTCCCAAGAAATTATTGTTTTTTCATCATCCATTATCCTTCTCCTACCTTCACCTACAATTTCCCCAATTTTCAAGCATTCTGGGTGAGTTTTTGCATGTTTTTTGGCTATTTTTTCTGAGTTTCTAGGAGTACCAACGCCCCCCTGTAGACCATAGAAGGGATCTAGAACTCCCCTATAGTGCTTTAGGGAGCACTGACAGTACTCTGTGCAGCATTGTGAGGGAGCGCTGGTCTCTTTTTTAGTGAAATTGTCTTCTTTTGCTCAGTTTTTGCAGCCTGTTTTGTAGTACTCTTTACACATAGGATATGGTTGGTTTGTGAAGTTGTTAGGATTGGTTCTTGATGATTTTTTATGATTTTCACTCTATTTTTTCTTGATTGGAGCTTGAAACCTCTTTTAGAATGTAAAATTGCCTTTTCTAGCTATGTTTTTGTCAAGACAGTTTTGAGTGGTTTCTCTTTCTCCCTATCGTTTCTTGGATTCTTCTCTACATTTTATTGTACTCCTCGGATGCTTGTTGGTTTTAGGATCCTTGATTGAGTTCTTGTTTGAACAAGATTCTACTTGTTTTCTTTCATTTCTCATTGTTTTGAATGCATTCTTGATTTTGGGTCATGAAACTAGCTTGCATTTGAAGTAGCGAAATTGCATGTTTTTGGTTTTTTGGGGGGACATTGTGCATCTGTAATGATGAATGTTTTCTCCTTCTCGTAGCATAGTTTTCATCGAAATCGTAGCATAGTTTTCATCGAAATGAAAATATTAAATATTCATCTCTTTGCCTAAATTTCGAGTCAGTCAAAACACCATATTGTCCACGCCATTTTCCTTTTGAGTAATAATAGCTTTAAAAATCAAGCGCTAAACTAAAATTGATTAGACATTTTTACATTTTCTAGTAGAAAACCTACATTAGATTATTTGTAGGGATTTGGAATAGGTGTGAAAGATAACTTTACAAAGATGCAAACAAACATAGGATCTTGTGTTAGGGAGCGGTGAAATCCAATTGTTGCATTTTGTCCTGGGAAGCCCTTCTCACACAAGGGTCAATCACGAGGTCGCATTAAGACTGGCAGAGTTACTCACCCTGCTTTGTTGGTCTTGGTGTAGAGATTGCATGTATTATGGGGGTCGCTTGAAGGTATACCCACAATGATCAGTGGAAGCCTTTCAAGTTGATTTCGGGCTAGATACCCTACCCTTGCGCGTGGATCATACTGTCGATTGTTTCCCTAGGCATCACTGTTGTAGTTGGTAACATTAGTGGCCTATATATTTAGGGTCTTTACACAAGGTGACTGTGGAGGGGCAAGTCTTCAACGGTACCTGGAATCGATGTTGGCCAAACTCACTTGGGCTCCTTGGAGGGTATACCCACGATTGTGTGTGGGAGCTTGCACGAGGGTGTGAGTCCGTTAAGAAGGTCATCAACGTGAATTTTCCACCCACTCTATCTCATCCCCTTCTTACTTTGTTCCCACGATGTTGAATTTCATCACCAACTAGTGTGCTCATTGTGAGAAGGTTTTGTTTGCTTGCTTGCTTACTAGATTTTTAGCGTGTGTTGTTTGTTCTCCCTAGAAGAATCTAGGTTGGAGCTTTATTTTTATGGCGTCAGTTCCTGGGATGATCAATGAAGGAACCCCTTTTCTAGGGGAACCCTTTGTTTTTCCTTCTTATGGAAACGTTGGTCCTCCTTACATCGCTACTTTGAGCCTTCTAGGTCTCACAATTGGGTTACCGGTATGTTTGTTTTCCACTCTGGTCATCTCGAATGCAAGTGCTTCAAATGTAATCACATCGCTCACACATCAAACTCATGTCGACCTTTCTCCTTCTTCACTCGTCAGGTCTCCTTCCATTTCTCCTTCTTCACCTAGTGAAAGCTCTCAAGTGAGTAGCCAGATTGATAAGAAGAAGAAGAAACAAAAAGAAAAGAAGAAGAAGAACCAGAAATGGACCAAGCCTCCAACTACATCAAATGTTGGATCTAAGAAACCAGCTACTGTTAATAATACTAGGAGTGTTGATAAGGTAGATAAGGTTAAAATGAAGAATTTGAAACCCAAATTCCCTTGCAGTCTTTGTAAGGGTGACCATTTTCTGAGGGATTTCCATGGTATTACCAAGGTCTTAGAAGTATGGTCCTCCACATCATCGGCCCCTGCTAATCATGCCGATGATACCCTATCAACTAGTGATGTTAAGGTTGGTAAGAAGAATACAATTGTCAAATTCCCTTGTATGTTATGCAAAGGTGATCATTATTCTCACCTTCGTCCTCACATGGATGAGGCTTCTTCTCTTTTGGAAAAGCTTCAACTTCTAGCTGGTTATCATAGGCTTTCCCCCAACCCATCGTTAGTTGATGGACTGGTCAATCCAGTTCCATCCCCGGTCAATCCGGTTGATCAGGTGGTAAATCTAGTTTCATCCTCGGTTGAACCACTCACCGAAGTAGTTGATCCAGTTCAATCATCGATCAGCCCCACTTTTCATCTGGAAAGTGAAACCCAAGTGACTGATCCAGTCCCCTCATTGGTCAATCCCACCCTTGATCCGAAGAGTTTCAAAGTGGTCGACCCGACTCCACCATCGGTCGATCCCATTCCTCCTTTGAGAAGTGTCAAAGTGGTTGCTCCAGTTACTTCATCGGTCAATCCCACTCCTCCTCTGACGAGTGCTAAAGTGACTAACCCAGTCCCTTCATCGGTCAGTCCTACCCTTCATCTGAAGAGTTCCAAAGTGGTTGCTCCAGTTAGATCATCGGTCAATCCCACTCTTCCTCTGAAGAGTGCCAAGGTATTCAATCTGATCTCATCATCGATCGATCCTACTCTCTCGTTAGAGAGTAAAACTGATTCTACCCATGTTTTTCTCATTGATATAGGATCTACCATGCCGGGGGGCATTTCTCCTTCTCCTACGAAAACCCCTCCAAGTAATGAGGATATCCTTTTTGATTGGGGTGGGATAACTAAACCTTGTCTCCCCTCTCACATTCCTTTTAAGATTCTAGTTCAAGTTTGTGGTCGAGACGTTCCTCATACACTGATAGATGAAGATTCGTCCATTAGTATTTTGTCCTCTATTTCTTGGCAAGCTTTGGGTTATCCTAAACTTGTGTCGGTTACCCAGACTTTGTTCACTTTCAACAGAAGAACCAGTCACCCTTTAGGGATCCTTCCTCAGTTTCCGATAACTTTGGGAGGGAAAACAGTCTTTATTGATGTTATGGTAGTCCAGGACCCCTTGGATTTCGATTTACTCCTTGGGTGAGATTATGTCTATGCCATGAAAGCTATCATGTACACTCTTTTTCGTGTGATATATTTCATGCACGATGGAAGAATGGTGACTATTGATCAACTTTTGTTTGTTGGCCCTGACTTGACCATCAACCCAATAACCTCCCTAACCGGGTCTTATATCCAGTCGGTATCACCCCTACCATAGGTCAATTATGTGGCATTTTCTCCCATGACTTCAACTTCTGATGATTTGGATCCAGTAGTAGACATGGTGATCTCTTCTATAGGGCTATTGAAGCCAGATATCCTTACCCTTGACAAGACCCTCAACATGTGTTCCTTCCAAAGCATTCTTCTTCCATCCAGTGAAGATCTCTTGGAAGCCATGATCGATTTTTTTCCCTTGACATGTTTTCCTTCCAGAGAATTATCCTCTTGGAAGCCATGATCAAGAAGAGGTCATGAGCATAGTTTCCATCTCTGTGACAAGCTCGTTAAAAAATGAAACAGAGGCTACGAGCATAGTTTTCCTTTCTGTAGAAATCTCGTTAAAAAATGAAACATAGGCCATGAGCATAGTTTTTATTCTCTGTAACAAGCTTGTTTAAAAAATGAAACAGAAATCTGGGGGTTGAACCTGGAGCCTTGACCATAGTTCTTTTCCAATGTCAATCTTGTTAAAAAATGAAACAGTCACCTCTCCTGTCAGGTCGACTCTTTCGCCAGATATCATCGATGTCGAGTCGAGTCTTTCATTAGGTATCACATTTGAACCTTCATTTCATTCACCTGTATCCTTTTTCTCCATCTAGTATAGAAATTGGTGACAACCTCAAAGTCGGTGAATGAATTGAATCTTGAGGGGCATGTCTCTAGCCTCTGATGATCATTCTGGAGTTAACCCACTAGCTTTTCAAGCTAGGGGCATAATGATCTTAGTCTTTGTTCTTTCTTGTGCTCATAAAAACATGAGGATGTAACTGAGTATACTTTTATCACTTTTTTGAACTCGTAAAGGTTATACAAAAAAGGAACCCCCTGGAGTCGTCTTTAAGCTCTTTTCAAACTCTCTAAACATGAAAAGATTGTCAAGTGATCTTGCTTCCTTTCCCACTCGTTAAAAGGTTTGAAAGGGCATCTTTTGAGTGATAATTTATCTCTTTTTCGACCTCATGAGACTAATATTATGAAAAAGGACCACATTGGAGTCGTCTTTAAGTCATTTTCAAACTCTCTAAATATGAAAAACAACCGAGTTTACCTTCTCTGGACTCGTTAAACGATCATACATTGAAGGGCCCATACGGAATCGAACCCTTACTTCTTTCAGTTCATTAAACAAAGGAAGAGGAACTTACCTAAGGTGAGTTATATTGATCATGTGTTACCCTCCTTGAGCTCATTAAACCAAAAAGAGGTACTCGTTTATCTGGATGGGGGAAAAAATTGAAAGAAGCAAGCCAAGCAGTTTTTGAGAACTTCACCAGTAACTCTTACAGTCACCCTTGAACATGGAAATTTGTCTTTGCATGCATTCCAATCCACTGAACCTTTGTTGAACCAATCCTCTGATTTTTCTTACTCCTTTGGGTCACTCGATGAAAGTCACAGTGTCCACTACATCATCATGTTTTGGTCCATGTCATGTTTATGCTATTGTGCCTCAGTGTTCAAGGGAAGTATATTCCTCGAGAGTCAGCCATCATAAATATCCTGTTTCAATACCTGTGTCAGTCTATGTTCATTTGATCTACCAATTATATCTCTATGTCAATTTCATGTCGTTGATGGGGGATACATCAAGGCCCTCCTATGATGAGTCTATTCATGTCGACTTCAGTACATTATCCGGGAACTAGACTTAGAAACCAATTAGTACCTTGGGACCTGCATGCCTCAATGGTAGGCTTCCTCATGTCCGACAGTGGGTTTACATCATTGACCCTTGATCGGGTGATTCCACAGATGTTCGACTTCATCTCATTCATTCACATTCATCAAAATGTACTAGAGTACCTTGGGAATCATTGACATCAATGGTGATCTCCCTCGCACTTGTTAACGTTTTACCTCATTGACCGGTAATCAAGTGGTTTCTACCATGTTCGACATTAGGACATCTATTCACATGGTTAGATTCATACTACATTGGGATCGGTAAGAAGACCCTAGGTTGAGTTATCACTCTTATATATACTTTTCCCAGGTTGCGAAGGAGTTCTTTTGAACTATGACACATATACTGTCACATAGATCCACATTGTATTGGTCGTGGATATGTCTTGTCATCTCGTAGATCCACTATGTATTCTTCATGGCTACGATCAGTTTAGGTCATAGGAGTATAGATCAACATTGTATCTTCAGTGGCTATACCTTTTATCAATATAATTATGGATCTGTAGTGTATTTTATGGCGGCCATACCTAAAAAGTTTTTATCACTCAAGCATAGGTATGCCTACCTTGGGTTTGAAACATGTCATTAATATTTGTTTGATGGTTGTGTGCATCTTTTTCTAGCCTCTCTGTGTCCATACCCTTGCTTGTAAAATTCTACAAATTACTTCAGTCATCATCGTCTTCTGACTTCACACTTTGGGGGCAATCTGTTACACATCAAAATTACTCACTTCAATAGTGTCGCAAGTGTCATCATTACAAGTGTTGTAAGTGTTGCATCTTGTCTGCAAGTGTTTCATATTAACCACAAGTGTCGCAAACATCATACTTCCATATTTCCTATGTCGTGCCTCTAACGACATCATAAGGACACTTAAGACACCTCAAATACTAGTTTTGAAGAGGAGAAATCACTTGACAAGGAGTACAAGCCTTTTTCCACTGAAAAAACTACTTAAAAATTATTTTTGGAAGGCAGCGCTCCCCTACCCACTGTCAGGGAGCGCCGACGCTCCCTAGCCTTATTTGGGGGAGCGTTGAAATGCTTTGTGCACCCTTTTGGGGGAGCGCTACCCTTCCTAAGCGGATTTTGGTTTGTTGAGATAAATCAGGGAAGAATCCCCTCAATCTCTGAAGTTGGTTGGATTCGAATATGAGTTCAAGGCATGATCTTAGGGAAGATCCTCAACTGAAGGAGAAGAATCCTCAACTTATCCAAAATATCTCTCAAGTGGTTGGGCCTCTCCAAGATTATATAAGGAGGCCTTCTCATGGTGAAAGGGACATGAAAATATTGGAGGTATGAAACCTATGACCTCATAGGCAACATACAGTACATACAAGGATATAGTTTGAGAGAAGCACCTAACTTATGATCTCATAAGGAAGGGATGGAGAAATTGTGAAGTATCAAACGTATGATCTCATGAGGGAGATATCATTGAAGCATCAACATTCTGTGTGTGGATTATTTAAGCAAGGGTTTGGACAAAGGGAGCTTGGTGAAGCTGTTGCACTACATCTATGGTTGTAAGTAACACTTTGTTCTCATTAATATAAATTCGTGCTTGGCATGTTTCCTTTAAAGTTTGTGTATATGAACTTGTCTCTTTCATAGATTCATCATGAAGCTAATCATAGTAGAGTAGGAAGTATTGTTGGTATTTCTCATCGTATCACAGGACCTTCAATTGAACTTGGAGATCAATATAATCCCAGAGCAAGCAAGGACAAACGTCGATAAAGAGGTATTTACCATTATTCCCTCTTCTTCTTTGATAGTTTAGATTTATGATAAAGGAATGTCAGTGTCCATAATAGAACTTTATGTCTTGGAGTTAGGGGTCTAGCATCCAAGAGGAAATCCACTTTTCCACAGGGGGATTCTCCTGTAATACTTGTGAGTTTGCCAACCCGCACACTTAGACATTTTCGGAAAAATGAGTAAGTAACCAGAAAGAGAAAGTAGAGGGGAAAAAGAAAGGGGAATTTGGTTAAGTATAGAAGAGGATAAAAGAGAGTGGGAAAATAGAAAAAGGGGAGGGAAATTTTTGGAAGTGGGAATTGGTCTCAAAAAATTCCCATTGTTGCAAAATCATTATTTTCTAATCCAATATTTTATCCACATACTCATTTTGTATTGTGTTTGTATCATTAAAAAGGGTGTGAGCAAATGAAAATATAAACTATAACTTGATTTTTGGCTATAACTATGTATAGTTTATTTACAGGTGCTATTGATGTTTGGATTTTTTAGACAACAGTGGGTTAGCATAATTTTTCATTCTTACTGTGATAAGGCCTTAAAAAAACTAGAATAAGTAACAATTCAATTCTCACACAAAATAATTCTATGATCCCATAATATTCATCTTTGTCGATCTGATAATAGGGAGGTCGATTTGGTAGATTGGGATATTGGTCATTTCAGGTGACTGGGGTGCATCAACTAATGCTTTGATGAAGATTTGGTTTTATTTCAACCTGTGGGAGTAATTGTGTTTTTGATACATTGTTTATTGCCTTGAAATATTATTTTAAGTATTAAACTTCTTGCAACAAATTATTCATTGAATGGTTTGTTTTTTCCCTCTGTTTTTACCTCTATTATTTCACTTGTCTGTCATTACTCTGCTACCATCCAAGGAGAACCCTCATCCATATCATCTTGCCAATTTGACCATGCTTTTGTTTTGGTGAAACAACCCTCTAACTCACCAAAAAATTCAAAAGAACGACCATTCCAAACTTCTAATGGCCTGGCTCTGCCCTATAGCACTCAGGTGAAAACTTTAGGAGAAACGGTAACTATGAAGTCAACTAGACATCTCTACAATCTCTTCAATCAAAGAATAGAGAAAGTGAGTCATAGTTATACTTTCCAGGATGTGTTTCCATAAGAGAAGCATCGAAAAGCTACAGAGAAATCAATGGAGGGTTGTTGAAATAAACTTATTGTACTGTCAACTTGACTATAAGTATAACAACGACGAACTTGAATTTTAATTTTTTGGTTGATATCATAGCCCCATTTGATTTCAGCTAGCATATATCATTTTTTTCAAAATATTTGTGAAGAAAAATTTTGGTAATTTCATTAATAAAGTAAAAGTGCTCAAATAGAGGTCAGGGTATGGACAACCAATACTATGTTTCCTTATCGAGTGAAGGAATCAAGGAAGCGAGAGGGAAATAAGAGATCATCTTCTCAGTAAGGTTGAAATGAGAACGAAACTTCTTGGGTGGGGCCCCAACTCCCACATCGTGAATTAGTGTTGCTATGTTCTATCTACATTACAAATGGAATTGAATGTTGGTTTGAAACTATGTGTGAAATTCATTTATGTTTCTGTAGAAGCCTCATGTGATCGACATAATGCATTGTCACATAATTGTTCCATGCTTAATATTTTATCAAATTTCTTGAGTCAATACAATATTTAAGAATTACAAGACTATTGAACCATGCAAATGAGAAGAGGTGTTAAATCCAACAAAGAAGCACCAACCAAGATTCCAAGGAAATTTTTTAACAGTAAATCTATAAGAAAAATAATGGGTAATATATATTTATCCATAGACATTGGATTGAGTTATTTTCATTGAAGCATTGAACATACTTGTCATAAATACAAGTAGAGGAGTTAAAAAAGAAAAACATGCATACAATTTTGTGTTGTTCATCCAGTGCAACAACATGCAGAAGGCATCGACAAGCTCTTGAACATGCATACAAAACTGATTATCATGCTTTTTTAGGAACTCCTTGCATTCTTATCCTCTGAAGATCAATGTTGGCTTCGGCAATCTCAATATCTTGCAGAAGACCTGAGGTGACAAAGAAACATGAGAGTGGTCCCACTGTGGAATAATTCTTTGGCTTGAAATATATCTCTCGGTGCACCAAGAAACCACCTCCTTACAATCAAAGACTTCAGGGAAACAACCTACACGAGCAATTCCATAGGTCCAAATTAATTCATTTTGGGAGGAAGGGGATGAGTAGTAAGAATATTCCCTAGACCACTGGAAGTTCTGGTCCTCACGCCCAAAGATGTTCACTCTATCTCCACAGAATAGGAGACTGGTCCCACAATTGAATAACTCTTTGGCTTGAAATATATCTCTTGGTGCACCAAGGGACCATCTCCTTATAGTCAAAGACTTCAGGGACACCGCCTGCACGATAGATTCCAGACGTCCAAATTACTTCCTTCTGGGAGGAAGGGAATGAGTAGTAAGAATATGCCCTGGGCCACTAGAAGTTCTAGTCATCATGCTCGAAGGTGTTTACTGTATCTCCACATGACTTTTTTCGGTTTGCTTCCATAAGTTGACGAGAATGCCTGTTTTCTCTAGTTGATGTTTGAAATGAACACTCGAAAGGGATAATATAAGCCTACTCAAATCTTGGTTTAATGCATATCAATGGGAGATCTCCTCGAGCCTTTCGCTGATTAATGACAATCTCCACAGTTCCTACATAATGAGTTGTTACCATTAAAGCTTACTAATTTCATACTTAGAAAGAAGTGAGAAGGTGGCGGGGACGGTGAAGATCAATTAAGGATTGGATATTTCGTGAAGCCACCAACCCGACGACGTGCAAAAGAGATTCCATGATGTTTGAAATGAACACTCGGAAGGGATAATATAACCCTTCGCAAATATTGGTTTAATGTGTATTAATGGGAGATCTCCTCGAGCCTTTCGCTCATTAATGACAATATTTACGGTCCCTACATGATGAGTTGTTAGCATTAAATATTAATAATTGTATACTTATAAAGAAGTGCGAAGGTGGTGGGGATGGCGAAGAGCGATTAAGGATTGGAGATTTCAGGAACTGGCCAACCTAACGACCCGTGAAAGAGATTCCAAGAAATGGCCATGTATGGAAAGCGGTCGGTTAGGCTTCAAAATAGGGTAACAAGTTATACTCAAGAGATGTGAGGGCCCGACGATCAAATTGTATGTCTCCGAAATTTTGACAGCAAAATGTGTAACATGGAACAAGGCATGATGGAAGAGTTCAGCGGTCAATTTGTATATTGTGGAACTCTGGGTGTTGTTTGTAGGTCGTAGAACAATGGAAGTGCAATATTGAGCGCGCCTGCTCGGGAACCGACAATCGAAAAAGTGGCTAAGTATGGAATGGGGAAGCGGTCGGTCAGACTCATGATATAAAAGCATGATACATTTTCAGAAAAATGACTAAGTAACCAGAAAGGGAAAGTAGAGGGGAAAAATAAAGGGGAATTTGGTTGTCAATTTGTATATCGAGGAACTCTAGATGTTATTTGTAGGGCATGGAACAATGGAAATGCAATCTTGAGCTTGCATGGTCGGGAACCCGGGATCAAAAAAGTGGCTAAGTATGGAATGGGGAAGCAGTCGGTCGGACTCGTGATATAAAATCACGAGTGGAAATTTGAATGTGTGAATCCGCCAAACTGCGCACTTAGACATTTTCCGAAAAATGACTAAGTAACTAGAAAGGGAAAGTAGAGGGGAAAAAGAAAGGGGAGGGAAATTTTCGGAAGCGGGAATTGGTCTTAACAAATCCCCATTGATGGTCTTAACAGTAACTATGAAGTGCATTAGACAGTTGTACAGGCTCTTCAATCAAGGAATAGAGAAAGTGAGTCATAGTTATACTTTCGAGGATGTGTTTGCATAAGAGAAGCATCGAAAATTTACAGAAAAATCAATGGAGGGTTGTTCAAGTAAAATTATTGTACTGTCAACTTGACCGTAAGTATAACAACAACGAATTTTAATTTTAATTTTTTGTGGTTGATATCATAGTCCCATTTGACTTCAGCTAGCATATATCCTTTTATTTCAAAATATTTTTGAAGAAGAATTTTGGTAATTTCATCAATCAAGTAAAAGTACTAAAATGAACTACATATTACATTTTCTTCATAGAGATTACATTAAAAGGAAAGGAAGATCAAGTGTATATTCTTTAATATCATAGAAAAACCACTAAGATCCTGAATCTAACATCCAGCCATAATTCAAAAACTGGGCCCATGAGAACCTTGAACTACAATATGAAAGCACATGAACAAAAGTCTGCCAAACACAAGACAGGAAAAAATCAGCAGAGATTGGGCATTGTATCCCATCTATAATCAAATCCCCAAATGGGAACCAAGAAATTTGTCGATTACTATATTACTATGAACCAAGATCACTATGAACATTTGCTTCTGATAGTATTATGAACCAAGATCACATTGACCTGACAATGTTCTAACATTACTAGTTCTGGAAAAGAGTGTCAACATTTAACTTAATGGAGTTTTAACAATGCCAAATTTGCAATATTATTGAAAATTCCTGAAGGTTCCATTCAGAGGAGCAATCCATTTTGATGGCTCAAAGGATGGACCTGATTTATTCACAATTGGGTACTTTGTATGAGGTCTTTCCTCATGTTTCTCATTCATGGACTCAATAATCTTATGCGCTTCCAGTTCACTTTGTCATGGCACTGCAAAACTCTATTCATATATTGATTGGGTAGCATGGACAAATACAAATCATATTGTTTCATTTCTTGTCAACGCATGATATGAATTTATTTTTTTTGGTTCAGTCGATATGTAGTATGACATTGTCTTCATTTAATGTAAATTTGTTATGGACATGAAAGTCGCATAACATGTAGACAATGTTTGACTTTTTCTTTAGGTATACTTCATATGGAAATTATGCCAACCCAGGAAGTACATATTGTAATACAGGTTGTCTAATTGTACAATGTACAATTGTGTTGTTGAGAGTTCAGATGGCAGCGTTGAGGCAATGTCTATATATGTAAGGTATTTTTTTACTTCATCGTAGACAATCAATTGTGCCATCATTTATGAAAGAAGAGGCAGAAACAGGAGAGTTTCATTTGGCACATACAGGATCAAAGCGGGTCAAGTATGCATTTTCTACAACCAAAACACCCTCAACCTATGCACGTGACGAATAATGAAAGTGTAATAGAACTTGAAATGCATCGAAGATCCAATCTCCTGCAGTATACAAATATGCATCTAATATGAAAAGGGCATTGTTACGCAATACTTGGTCGATGTTGTCATGTACAATGGAGTGTACATCTATTTGATAGAATTCAACATCTATTGCATGTTCCATCTTTTAAGTTGTGATTTTCAAGATGTTTCTTAGTTATGTTTAGATAATATGAAAATAGCAAAAAAGATAAGTATAAGTTTGGGAGTGCATACCAACTCTGTTATGTATCCTTCAACCTTTGTTCATCTCAAATCCAGTGCTTTGTGGTTGCTATATCATATGACATAGAAACAAAGCTACAGTTAGTGCCCAAACATATAGAAGAGATAATGCAAATAAAACAATAGTATTAATTTGTTTAGTACAAAGATTGAGTATTTAGCTAGCAAATCGCAAAACATCGTCCCAACAATTTTCCGTGTGTAAAGCCCATTTTATAAATTATATAGAAGAAATTTAGCTAGCAAATCGCAAAACATCAGCCTAACAATTTTCTGTGTGTCAAGCCCATTGCCCAAAAGAAATTTGGCAGTTTAACAAAAAATTTTCGTCTTCTCAACAACTATTGGAAGTCTAAACCCTTATAAGAGTTCTATTTATCATGTGGGAGGATACTCTGAAATAGCATTAATGTTTGGACCCAACTCATTTTTTGTTTTATCTTCATCCTTTACCCAGGACTTGCATTTCAGGTCTTGGAACTTTCTCTTTATAACTTACTGAAATATGTCACCGATAAAGATGGATAATGCCTGACAATGGTGTGCAATTTTGTTGTAGCTTGGTTACCTTTGTATCATACTTATCCCTTCTACACCTACCTACAGTTTTCTTCTACAAGAATATTTTGCAAAGGCATGTAGGTACTCATTCCTGGGCAAGGTGGGAATATCATTGAGGGCGTGGTGGGAAGGCTAAAGAATTTCCTTATTCAATTGAGGCATTAGATTTCCACTTCGTCACATAAGGCAAAGGACCGGGATTTGTAATGCTAGAAAAAATGACAGCCCGAGTTGTGCAGATGACATTGGCACACACATGGTGTAGAGTTTGGGGAAAAAATTGGAGGAAAATTTTAGAGTGGGAGGAAAAGATATGCCAACCTCTATGGAAAGTTTACAGGATAGGAATGATGAATAAATACCTAAACATTCTTACTTGCAAACTGTAAATAGTAAACAGTAAATAACGAATACAAATGAAACTATGGTATTGAAACTTACTCATCAACGATGAACGACAGAATTGCAAGTCCAATTGCGAGTGCAGGATTTCAACCCTGCAAAGTGCAACAACAGGTCCTAGAATTACAAAGGATTTGCATTTCAGGTCCTGGAACTTTTTCTTTATAACTTACTGAAATATGTCACCGATAAAGATGGATAATGCCTAACAATGGTGTGCAATTTTGTTGCATCTTGGTTACCGTTGTATCATACTTATCCCTTCTACACCTACCTGCAGTTTTCTTCTACAAGAACATTTTGCAAAGGCAACAAGCTTCACATCGTCTTTTCATGTGAAAGACACGGGTTCGATTCCCGTAGGGGATAGGTAGGTACTCATTCCTGGGAAAGGTGGGAATATCATCGAGGGCAAGGGGGGAAGGCTAAAGAATTTCCTTATTCAATTGAGGCGTTAGATTTCCACTTCACCACATACGACAAAGGATCGGGATTTGTAATGCTAGAAAAAATGACAACTGGAGTTGTGCAGACGACATTGGCATGCACATGGTGTAGAGTTTGGGGAAAAAATTAGAGGAAAATTTAAGAGCAGGAGGAAAAGATATGCCAACCTCTATGGAAAGTCTGCAGGATAACAATGATGAATAAATACTTAAACATTCTTTCTTGCAAATTGTAAATAGTGAACAGTAAACAGTGAATACGAATGAAACTATGGTATTGAAACTTACTCTTCAATTATGAATGACAAAATCACAGGTCCAATTGTGGGTGCAAGATTTGAACCCTGCAAAGTGAAAAAACATCTCCAACTGCAGGTGCAGGACTCCAACTTGCAAAGTTGAAGCAAACAAAAGAAAGCAGTAAGTAACAAACCAGTGAGCAAGCACCAACTGGTCCAACTACAGGTGCAGGACTTCAACCTTGCAAATTTGAACCAAACAACAACAAGCAACAACCAACGAACCGATGAACCAGTGAACTAGTAAAGAATATATGTATCTTCAATGATGACTAAATTGCATTCCAAACATAGAAGAAATATGAAACATATGATGAGAATGTGAGTGGTAGTGGACAACAATATTGCCCAAATTCACTGTAAGATTGTATGCAAAAATTGGAGGAAAAATGTACTCTGACGGGCCTATTTAAGTAAACATTTAAGGTTGTCAGGCTTGTTTAAGGGCATCACGCTATGTTAACATTTAAGTTGTCGGGCCTATTCAAGTACCTCAAAAAGAGTGTCAATGCTCAAAACTTTCGATATGTAAACATTTCAATAAAAATAAAAATAAAAAAATTCAAAAAGGGCATCGATGCTCAAAACTTTGGATATCTAAACATTTAAAACATTGGGAATAACGAAGCTGGCAATAAGACTTCGAATCTATTCTCCAATGAGATGATGACAAATAATTATTTTTTATTATATAAAAAATAATGTTTTTTATTCTCTAGTTCTAACAATAGAGATTGTGCAAAAATTTATAGTGAAAGGGGAATTTAATATGAAGTCAACGATTTATCGATCGCTATAGTCCCTCTACGTCTTCGCTAGGGACTAATAATATCATAAATGCCCCTTATTACTCATTAGATATCCTTTGTACTTCAAAATAATTGTAGCATAGAATTATGAAATCGTGTGGCCAATGAACCCTTAAAATTTTAGCATATGCAACTAAAAAGTATTAAAAGTGACCCAATGGAAACCAACTAATATTAACATTCATCATAAAGACCAACTAATAGTAACATTTTATCATAGAGAGGTAAAGATGATGCAAGGAGAAAAATTATTTTTTGAAAATTTATTATTTAATATTCATAAAGTTTCTTAAAATTTATGTATGCAAATATTGGATTTTTAAAATTTTAATTTCTAACCTGATAAAAGGGTATATATTTTAGATCTTAAACATGACATGAGTTTTTTCATGGTTATGCATCAAAGGTTTACCCTTTGTTCTTGTTCTATATTGAATATTTCTACTTGTTTTCTGACCTTTTTAGGGATAAGCATTATACATCACTGCGCCTATAAATGAAGAACAATTTAAATGGATTTTTTTGACTTAGTTTTATCTCATAATTATGAGATATATATCCAAATAAAGCTTGATTTGTAATCTTTGTCATTTTCTTAAGATTTTGCATGCTTTAGAGGTCTTAAAATTCTTTTATTCTACTAAAGTTTTAAAAAAAAAAAGTTAAATATATCTCTAAAATAAAATCCAAGTATATCAAGAAGTTCTACATGTTCACATTGTTTCAATGGTCCAAAGAAGTTAAAAAAGAAAAAAGAAAAAATCAACCTTTTCACTTTATAACAATGTACTTTTTGCACTTTGAGAGACAATTGTTAACAATACATTTTCACACTAGAGTGAATTAATATAGGGATAAATTCAATCTTTTTATAAGTTTAATATAGGGATAAATTTAATTTTTTTATAAGTTTTTTTTCTTGTTTAAGTGAACTTTTATCTGGATTTATAAAGTAAATCAAAATTATTAAATGTAACTTTTCATCATCAAAATTTTCATCAATTAAATAAAATTATTTGACCAAATTTTTATTAAAAAAATGTATTCACTTATTAACTTATTCATTTTCACACTCATGCATTACTACATAATAAATGTTAGACGATCAAAATCATTCATTATAAGTAATTGGAGTGAATTTAAAAGTGGACAAAATCAACCAAGTTAGTATTTTTTATGAACCAAGTAAGGTTTACTTTAATTGCTCATTTTTTTTTTGAAATTTTGATGATCTAGATCTTCTTAATAGAGAGTAATATCATTAAAAATATGGTTTCCTGGTTAAAATTTCTATTAAATCTAATAAAACTATAAATTTGATAAAATTTATCTCATATTTATGAAAAAAAAATTCTATTAAAAAAAATTAAATTTATCTATTTATTATTTACATAAAAATTATACTTAATTTTGTAAAAATAATTATAAGTAAATAATCCGAACCTTTAAGTCTTAAAAAGAAAAAACATAATGTGTAAAAACATAGTTGGAATAATATTTTTTCCATCATTTTATTCCCATATTTTTTCAATGATTTTATTCCAATTTTTTTTTGCCAAGAATGTCCAGCACAGAAAGCAGAAATTGATAGCGCAATGATCGGGCCTAGTTATGCCTCCGACACCATCAGACGTCACTAAATCTTTCGAAAGAGTAAAAAATTAAAAAAGCCATGTACTGTCAAATTTACGATGTGGCATTTCCGCAAAAATACAGACAACAACCTCAAACAATCAGCCATCCCAACAAAGTATCAGGCCCTCCAGTCAGTATGGTTAGTACATTGCCACGGCCATAAAGCGTAGTGCAAGGTACTTGTAAGTTGGGATGGAATTTGACGAGTAACTTCTTTATTATAAGATAATTTGTTAGCTAAGATACTATCAACCGGGATGGAATTTGACTAAAAAGCCCACTGCAAGATACTGTCAACCGGGATTGAATTTGACTAGTAAATTGTTTGTTATAAAATAGGGGCATGAGCCCACTTTCATAGTGCACTAACATGGTTTATAAAGCATGACATGTCAATGTTAATTTTTTTTATAAGCACACCTCCATTGGTGTGAATATGGATAACACTAATCCTTTTGTGCACTATAAAATAAAGGTACATCAAATTCGATGTGCTAAAGAAAAATAGGCACACTGCAAATATTTTACCAATTTCTAATGTAAAATATTTTAAATTAAATATTGAATGAATACTATGAACGTTAATTTAGTACAAATTAGATCTATTAAATTCATATATAATTTTTATAATGAAGTGTGTATGTGAAGTAGGGATAGGCATAACAACAATAGGTTGATGCATATAACTTTATGTGCTTTTGGGTGGCCCAAAAGAAAGAGATCGATGTGTTACCGCATCCAAATACTCATGATACTTACCTTCTTTTGAGAGATGTTTTCATGTGTAATACATCAATTTTGATCTCCGGTTTAGTATTATGTATGTACATGATGAATGGATATAATCTAGAAAATGTAATTTGTAACTAAACATTGAATGTTAATAAAATACATCATTGGCTACATAAGAGAAGGACAAAAGAATGGTGGACTATGACTCCACAATATGGGAAAGATAAGGGACTTAAGTAGGTTAGGGAAAATGACCTTAGTAAGTGATTTCACCCAAAGTCCTTGCAACCTAAAATATGTCCCTTGATTATTAATTAATATCTATTTTATTAAACTATGGGGGGATAGTCAATGAAGAAGGTATGTGGGTCTCTGTAAAGATACATGGCCCCTTCATGCCATGCAAATTTAAGTTATACATTTTTTCCATGCCAATGAACTATCATTTGGTTGAAGGGTTTGAGGAGAGAGTTTGAATGTTTGGTTGTCATTTGAATTAACAAAGATCTTGAATCATCTGGAGTTAGAATTACCCTATGAAATAACATTCACTTGGAGGGAATCGAGAGAATTGTCCCTGAGAAATTTTCCATGAGCATATTGTAATCAAACTGTGGAAAGCTACAACCATGAATTATGTGAGAATTGTGGATGTATGGATAATAATTGTTGTCATTGAGAAAATTGCTACAATTGATAATCCCTGAAATGTTAGCAGTGATATTTCTTATCTAGTCTAGGCTAGAGCCCTTAAGGGAAGCGGGATAACCCGAGGGACCGCTGAGTAGAGAAGGGGATACCATTCCTTGGGTTATAGGGGTTGATGGGCAAAAGGGTCGTGGATTGGTATTTTTGTAAGTGTAAATATTGACTATGAACCTAGGAATTGTGTCGTGAGAAGAGAATTAGAGCTAGCCATAGGAAGATTTCACCCTTGTGGATTCATAACTTCAGGGTGGCCTTTGTTGCAAAGAGAACTAGTGTAGTAGGGAGAATATGGTTGGGTGGAATTTCCCTGTTTTGTAGCCAATTGGCATGCTATATTCCCATAAAGATAAGTATACTTGGTTGTGTTATGAAATCCAAGGTTATTGTGCTCTATATTATGGATAGTATTATTTCTAGTTTGGGCAATTATATGCTCATGATTTTAATTTGCATATTCATGGTTGAAATAGTATAAAGATGCATGTGTATGTGTTAATTTTGGAATTCATGGTCAAAGGATATTGTATCTTTATTTCCATTATTGAATTCTATAGCTAGTCCATATAATCGATTTTGGTATCAAAGGCAAGAAATTGGTGTGAATTTGGTGGTTCGAAGAAGTACCCATATCCTCAAAGTGCACAAAGGGTATTGGGTATGTTACAAAATGGTCTCAAAGCTACTAGTTAGGCACAAGGGTTGTATGGGATATAAGTCAACTATATATGAAGAAATTTCCTCACCTAATGGGGGAACTCAATGCAATGGAGACCATTTCTTCCAAAGGGAGGATGAATGATCAAGGTGGATATTGGTGGCCATCCACCTATTCCAACTGGCTCCTCTTGACATTTTTTAGTTCAACACGTTCTTCTGTGATTCTTTGTAATTGTGGGTTCTATACTTCTGGGGTTGTTTGAAGCCCTCTAGAGATTTTAGGTGGATATTGGTGGCCGCCCACCTAATCCAACTAGCTTATTTTGCAATGTTTCATGTGAGTACATCTTTTTGTACTTCCAGGGCTGTTTTCAGGCCCTGAACAATGTTTTTATGGCTTTCCATAGTCAAACTATATACTAAGTTAGAGTTTGACAACATAATGTGTAGTTCTCAAAAATACATTTCCAACGGGATATCACACGCCTAAAATAGAGGTCGTATGCAAAAGCTACGACCCCGAGAAGTTGAGATACCAACTTATCCATCGGGGCCCACATAAATTTTGACATTTCATCTCCTAGGGTTAGGTTTTAGGATGTTTAGGGTTTTAGAATTCATGAGTAACGTTGAAGAGGCCTCTAGAGCCTCATTGTAATCATTATTCTCAGATGAATGCACGTAGCAGTCACATCTCTTCGAGATAGCTACCACCATTCGAGCAAGTTGTTTTCAGTTTTGCAGTTTTACAGTTTCAACCTATTTTACTTATTCAATAGAAGTTATTGTTCATTGGATGTCTATTGTTGTTCTCCATATCTATGTGTTATTGTATTCAATTTTTTATTCATTTCATTATGCTCATAAATCCAAATCAGTGGTATCAAAACGATCTGCTCTTCATTTTTTTTTCCATGCATGTCCCCGACAAGAACGGTACTACCATGTTGGAAGCTACAAGGACCAGTACACAAGATGGACTATGCTGTGTCAGGAAAGGGACCAAACAATACTAGATTTCACCAATATTTTCCATACCCTGTGCACCAAATTGGGTATCAAAGACTCTGAACGAAATCTAGTGCTCAAATATCGTGGTTGTATGCATAGATACATTCAAACAAAAATGGAGTTTTTGGACATCACATCATTAGGTGTGGCTTATAGATATGTTGTCAATATCGAGCAGAAATTTAAGCAGAAGAGTCGAGAGTTTGTATGTGCAAACTCCTCACAGCTGAAGCAGGGAAAAGACGGTCCCAACCCACAAAAAAGGGACAGAGAAAAGATGGCCACTCTCAGGACAACCAATCCAATTCACAACATAAGAAGGGTAATGCGAAGTCAAAAAAGGACACGGGTAAGTGGTGTGAATACCATAAAATCCCTTGGCACAACATTGAAGAATGTTGCTCCAAGAAGTCACTAGTGGCCGAAAGGAAAGCTTCAAAGTCAAAGGAAGATTCTAAATCCAAATCAAATCCATAAGGATGGAAGCGGATTATTGATGTCGAACCCAATACCACTGTCACTAACACCAAATTCCATCCAAACGAACTAGAAGAACCAAAGGAAGGGAAACGCCTCTTTCACTCACAGATGTGGGTAAAGGGGCTCCACTTCATTTCATTATCGATAGCAACAGTCAAAAAAACCTAATTTCAACAAAGCTTATCAAGCGTTTGGACCTGTTGATGACATTGCACCCACAACCCTACACCATCGGTTGGCTTCGAAAAGGAAGAGATCTTTGCGTCATCCAACAATGTCGTCTACCCTACGGAATCAAGCCCTTGAAAGATGAGGTATTGTGTGATATTATTCCCCTTGAAGTTTCTGATATTCTTTTAGGACAACCATATTTGTGGAAGCGACATGTTGTGTATGAGTCTAGACCCTGCAATGTTATTATTACTTTGGGTAGACAATTGTACAGGATGTCAGAGGTAGCGCTGCATACCATTATTTCTTTAATCTCTTCTAAGAAATGCAGTAAGGCCTTTCACAAACCGGGAAGTTCATCTTCTTTGTGATATGTTCTCACAGTAAGCAGAAGGTCGCTTCCACATATGTGGTCCTTACACATATCCTCTCTTTGCAGAAGAAGCAAGTGGACGGGATCATGGAAGAGTACAAAGACATCTTATCCTCATCCACCGGGGTACCGACGCACTACCAAGTAAAGCATCCAATTGATCTAACCCCCAGTGCAACTCTACCTAATGGACGAGTCTATCTTTTCTCATTGATGGAAAAGTATGAAATCAAGCATCAAATCCAAGAATTTATTCAAAAGGGGCACATCAGACCCAACTCTTCCCCTTGCGGAAGCCCGATTGTACTGGTGTAGAAGAAAGATGAGACCTGGTGGCTTTGCATTGATTACAAATCATTAAACAAAATCATCGTCAGGAACTAGTACCAAATTTCCCAAATTGATGACCTTATTGACTAACTCAAGTGGGCAAAGCTCTTCAACAAGATTGACCTAAAGTCTATCTACCACCAGGTTCCCATCGAACTGACTGATGTATGGAAGACATCTTTCAAATCTAAAGAAGGTCTCTTCGAATGGTTGGTCATGCCCTTTGGATTAACAAATGCACCAACCACTTTCATGAGGTTGATGGATGATGTATTGAGACCCTTCACCAACTCTTTTTTGGTGCTATATCTAGATGGCGTCGGCATCTTCAACAAAACTTGGGAGGAGCACATGCAGCATATTCAACAGGTTTTAAGCAGTCTGCAGCAACACAAGCTATATGCCAATTTGGAAAAATGGTCCTTTGGAATGAACAAGGTCCAATGCTTGGGATACATTGTTGATGAGTATGGGGTACATGTGGATCCAGCTAAGATCCAAGTCATCCATGATTGGTCAGCCCCGACCACACTAACTGAGCTGTAAAGCTTCTTAGTACTTGGCAACTTCTACCGACGGTTCATGTTGGAATTCTCCCATATTGCATGGGCCATCAACTAAGTGACCAAGGGTGGTGGAAGGAAAATTTTCACATGGGGGAAGGCACAAGATCAATCATTTGATGATATGAAACATCGTTTGTGCTCATCTCTAGTACTCTCCTTACCCGATCTGCAACAATCGTTCGAGATTGAGATTGATGCTTTTGACTATGTTGTAGGAGAAGTTCTCACTCAGCATGGTCATCGAGTAACATACCATAGTGAGACACTCTTAGATACCGTCTAGAAATACCCCACCTATGAAAATGAAATGTATTCCATTTTGCAAGCATGTCATCAATGGAAACATTACATTATGGGAAATAAGAGAATCATCCACACTGATCACAAGTCTATACAGTTCATACAAACACAAAGGAAGTTGTAGAATGACCACCATCAAAAGTGGTCCACATGCCTGCAGCAATTCCATATCAACATCAAGTATAAGACATGGAATACAAATCATGTCCTTGACTGCCTAAGTCGACCTCCCATGGTTGATGTTATCACCAAAGTCATCCCCCTAACTCCTAAGAGGACCAAAGCTGGTGCACTTGAAAAAATAGGGTGTAATTTGATTGGATTTGTGTGGGTAGAAGGATAACGTAGGTAGATAAGATTAAGAAATGCTTGCAAAAACAACCTCAACAATAATTACAGCCTTCGCAAAGTTAGAGGCATCCACACAGAGGACAGACAAAATAAAATTGTAGACAAGAGGAACATTTCAGATCTAAAGGATGGTAATTTAAGTCTAAAATGAAAATTCAAAACTGAAGATGGTAGTCCAGTTCTGAAACAGAGTATTTAAAAACAGTTTGCAAGAATCAGGTGCATAAAACATAGCTGATTCAGGAGGACAAACGCCTTGCTAATTATCTTATTAGGTTTCAAACACATAAGACAGATAAAGGCATTAGAAAACAATCTGAACATCCATGTTTATAAATCCCTGAAAAACAAAAGGACTATAACAGTTTTAAAAATGCCATTACAAAGATATATCTTCCTCCATGATGCCTCTCGGGCCTTCAAAAACCCCCCATCGTGTAGTTCATCTCCTGTACCTTTATAGGCAAATAAGATAAAGATAAAAATAAAAATGGAGTTCTCTGCTGGCCGCAACTGAATTTCTAGAAAAATCCGTTTTAATGGATCAAACATATCTCTTGGATCTTTCACTTTCTGAGGAAACCATCGCGGTAGCAGATAAATGGATGCGTTGTGCAAAAAACCCACGTGGCGGATTTTCGATATCTATCTTCATTTTCCCACAGTTAGCTCCGCAAAAAGTTCTGTCAGTTATGGCACGGGTTTCTGATGGTGAGCTAGAAATTTTCAAATAAACCAAAAGTTCTTTTTACAGGTCCAGCTACGCATACTAAAGAAAGAAAATAGATGTTGGTCGAATGCATGAATATAGACCTCCAGATGTTCTTTGACCAAGAAATATTTTCCAATAATGGCTGCCTGAGATTTGTCCTCCTGAGAATCTGCAAAGATCCAATATATGTGGTTGTAGAATAGGCTTGATGATGAACTGGCATTTCCCAAAACTATATCCAGATTTGAATCCCATCTTTAGACTTCTCAAAACCAAAACTGACTTGAAATTTATATCTTTCAAGGATCTAAGATAGACATATGTCCTTATAGCAAAAAAGAATGCGTTACTGGGCGATTTCGTGGCGATTTTTCAAAACTACGAGAGAAAAACGCTACAAATAGATTTCTTAGCGAATTATCAAAACTATTTTAGAAAAACGCTACAAAAATATTTCGTAGTGATTTCGTCCAGCAGAATATTATCATGTGGCGCCCAAACTCATTTAACCAAAAGGTGGCAGCCTTGTGATGAACATTGTGACTTGGATTCAGTCTTCTAGCTGCCTTGCCATTTGATTTGAATTTGGTGCTTGTGACTTGGCTCTCGGTGGTATGATAATATATAGGATTCAATTAGAGATTGTCCCAAGCGCCAATAATTTTATATAAAAAGAGAACTATGAACAACCTGACATCTGTAAATAACCCATATAGATAGAATAATACCTATTTTTTGTTGGAGCTAACAATGAGACAAATCATAAGAATCTATTTTTTCCATCGTAATTTTGACTCGAGACTTTAATCCATAGGTAATTTGGCTTGTATTGGTGATTTGAGGGTTAACCACTGCACTCACCACCGTGCTCCATCCCTATGGGAATGAGGAATCTGAGTGGCCCCAACTTTATTAGCGAGAACCTGACTTCGCCACCACCTATAAACTCTTGGGTACAGGCGCAAATGTCACCAATTTTCACATTTAGGATGGACTGTTATGCCATTTGGGCCATCTCTGTGTTCTTGCAAGAGAGTGTGCAAAGATGAATCGGGAGGCTCACTACAGTCGGATGGTAGAACATTTTGGTGTCGAGAAAACTATGGTCGTTCTACAGAAGTATTTTGATTTGCCAAAACTTGGACAAGACGTCAACAACTATATCAGATTTGCACTTCTTGTGCCATTGCCAAACCAACCATCAAGAAGAAAGTCTTATACACCCCTCTTCCTAATCTCGAGAGGCCTTAGGAATCCATCTCGATTGATTACATGTCTCGTCTTTCGTCCACCAAGCAAGGCAATGATTGGGTATTTGTGGTGGTTGATTGGTTTTCGAAGATGACCATTCTCACAGCCTGCAAGAAGAGAATCACAGCGACAAATACTGCCAAGCTCTTCTTCGAATGAGTGTGGGTCCATTTTTGGATACCACAGACCATTATCTTCGATCAGGACAACAGGTTCCTCAACACATTTTGGTCAAGTCTCTGGTCACTTTTGGACACCAACCTCACTAAATCCACAGTCTTCCACCCTCAAATTGATAGCCAAACAAAGGTCGTCAATCAGATGATTGTGCACATCCTACGCATGCATAACTCTAACCATCCACATACATGGGATGAGAGTCTTCCCTATGTTCAAGACAGCTACAACAAGGCTTTCCATAGCTCCACCGACCATATCCTCTTTCAGGTGCGGCTGAGATTCCAACCCTTGGGTACCATTGATGTTGCACAACCCCTTGTAACCACACATACAAATTCTTCCCATGTTTGGTCTAAGGCCGACAAAGCCACCAGATTCATTGAGCGGATTCAGCACATTCACCAACAGATCCATGAGAGTTTGCAGAAAGCTAATGCTAAGTATAAGCAGTGCCATGATCAACACCGGGTACCGTACAAGTTTTAGGTGGGAGACAAGGTCTAGCTACATTTGTAGAAAGAACGCCTTACAGGGCCCCATCGAAATCTTTGTCCACTTTTCTATGGGCCTTACACTATCACCAAGGTTGTGGGTGACAATGTTTTTGAGCTCAACACTCCCCCTTTCCTTGGCTTGCACCTAATGTTCAATGTGGACCTCCTTCGGCCATATTTTCCACCATTGTTGGACACTTCGGAGATCGAATAACAGTTGACAACAATAGATCTCAACCATGATCGCATGGAACATGCATCCACGAATCATATAGTGGAAACACATGTCAAGGGCACTCGCCAGCAGAGGATCCATCTTTATCGGGTTGTCAAGGCAGAGCAACTCCTGCACCAAGGAAAGTGGCTCACTTAGAGACAAATTCAACAGAAATTTCCTCACCTGTTGGGGGCACTCAACGCAATGGAGACCATTGCTTCCTAAGGAGGGAGGACTGAACTAGGTGGATAGTGGTGGCCACCCACCTATTCCAACTGGCTCCTCTTGACAATTTTTAGTTTAACATGTTCATCTGTAATTCTTTGTAATTGTGGGTTCTACACTTCCGGAACTGTCTGAAGCCCTACACAAATTCCAAGTGGAGATTGGTGGCCGAACACCTAATCCAATTGGCTTATTTTGGAAGTTTTCATGTCAGTACATCTTTATGTACTTCCAGGGTCGTTTTGGGGCCCTAAACAATGTTTTTTTGGCTTTCCAAAGTCAAACTATAGATGACATAATGTGTAGTTCTCAAAAAGACATTTCCAATGGGCTATCACATGCCTAAAATAGAGGTCGTATGCAAACGTTACGACCCCGAGAAGTTGAGGTATCAACTTACCCATTAGGGCCACATAACTTTTGACACTTCATCTTCTAGGGTTAGGTTTTTGGATATCTAGGGTTTTGGAATTCATGAGTAATGTTAAAAAGGCCTTTGGAGCCTCATTATAATAATTCTGCTCAGACAGATGTGTGTAGTAGCCACATATAGCCACATATCTTCTTAGAGATAACTACTACCATTAGAGCAAGTTGTTTTCAGTTTTGCAGTTTTACAGATTCAACCTATTTTATTTATTCAATAGAAGTTATTGTTCATGTTGGATATCTATTGTTGTTCTCCGTATATCTGTGTTATTTTATTCAGTCTGTTATTCATTTCGTTTCGCTCATAAATCTGGATCAAAATATCACATGCCTATCAAATCCTTGAAGATCAACTTAATGATTGTAATCGTTTTTGTAACCTAGCAAGTTTGTTATGATTTCCATTCTCATGTAGAGATTTAAGAAATGGATGCGAACATGTAAAGGTTATTATTATTTGTTGATTGTAAAATTTTGGTTCATTTTGAGATTCATTGTATTTTGTGGAGATGAGAATGGAACATGAAAGAAAAAATAGATCAATATATGAATCTTTGATCTCTGGTTTAAGCTTGATGAGTCTCTACGCAGGCTATGGCCCTCCATGTATCTGAATGATTCTCTGTGATTAATGAAAGAAGCCATGAGGCCCGAGTTTATATTTTCTATCTTGTACTATGTTGTGAATGTATGTTGTTATGGATTTTAGACCGCGCATTATTCATATGAATGTTGTTATGAATTAATAGAATATAATGCACAACATCTAGTTAAGTGTTTAATGTCTATATTGTTCTATAATTCTATGCACAAACATTCGGTCTATGTGTTTCTCATGTGCATATCAGATGAGACCTTATTCAATCCCTGAATACTAAATATGTTGATGTGAAGGGGGTATTTTTTGGTAAATCCTTTCGAACCCTAGGTCTGAAAGCCAACAATGCTAATAGTGCATATAGATATTGGTTAAGATTAGTATGTTGTTATAGAAGACATGAGTATGGCATGATTATTAAATATGGTTGGTGTAACTAGAAATGGTGATATCATGGTTGATGTTTTTGACCATACAGTTGCATAAGACAACTAGCCTTATGAAGAAGGAAAAGGACAAAAATTGTTGATCAAGAGGTTGGTTAAAGGAGTATGTGAGCCTCCAAAAGATATCAATTTATTAGGTAACATTAGATGTGAATATTGTAGGCATGTAAGTATGGATTTAATATTCTTATGTTGCAAA
>ML805785.1:356948-391444 GCA_009831015.1 Picea engelmannii | reverse complement strand
TTGCAAACACACTTTCTATCCACCCTCTATGTCTCCCTCTCTCTCCCTCCCACACTCTATGTCTCCCTCTATCTCCCTCCCACACTCTAACACACTCACTCTCTACCTCCCCTCTTTGTCTACCTCTCTCTCCCTCGCATAGTCTAACACACTCACTCTCTAACTCACCTCTTTGTCTTCCTCTATCTCCCTCTCTCTCCCTCAGACACTCTCGCACATACACTTTCTATCCCCCCTTTATGTCTTCCTCTCTCTCCCTCCCACACTCTAGCACAATCACTCTCTAGCTCCCCTCTTTGTCTTCCTCTCTCTCCCTCCCACACTCTCGCACACTAGAAAGAGTGGTACATTGCAAGACAAGGAATCGTAAGGTAAGAAATTCCCTTGACCTAGACCTGGAAAGGCATGTCAAGACCTATACCTAAACCTAGAACTGGACCTTTTGTAACACCCATGTTTCCCCCAAATTGTAAATATTATTATTACTGTGAACAAAACTATAAATAGATCTTCCATATGAATATTGGATAGACAATGGACCCTACCATAGAAATTAATTGATCCAGATTTAGGAGCGGAACGAACTGAATAACAAACTGAATATCATAAAAATAGAGATAGGAATAATAACACAAATATCCAGTGAACAATATCTTCTATTAAATAAAGAAATATGATGAAACTGTAAAATTGTAGAACTGAAACTTTCTCGAATGGTGGTAGCTATCTCTGACAAGAGATGTGGCTGCTACACGCATCTGTATGAGAAGAATGGATTACAATGAGGCTGCAGAGGCCCTTTCATATTACTCATGAATTCCAAAACCCTAGACATCTAGAAATCTAACCCTAGAAAGTGAAATTCCAAAAGTCATGTGGGCCCTATGGGTAAGTTGGTGTAATTTGGTACCTCAACTTCCTAGGGTCATAAATTTTTCATACGACCTCCGATTTAGGCGTGTGATAGTCAATTAGAAAGGTCTTTCAGATAAATACACATTTCACGGTTAGACTCTGACTCCATCTACAATCTGACTGTGGCGAGTAAAAAAAACAACGTTTAGGGCCCCAAAACAACCTTAAAAGTACAACAAGATGTGCTAACATGAAAACATACAAAATAATCTAGTTGGATTAGGCGAGAGGCCACCCATATCCACCTGGAGAATGTGTGAGGCTTTAGACATACCCAGAAATGTATAACTCACAATTATAAAGCAGTACAGAAAGACGTGTTGAATAAAAAATGAACGCGATGAGCCAACTGGAATAGGTGAGTGGCCACCAATATCCATCTGGATCAATCCTCCCCCCTTAGGAAGTAATGGTCTCCATTTTGTTGAGTTCCCCCATCAGGTGAGGAAAATTCTATTGGATTTGGCCCCGGGTGAGCCACTTGCCATAGTGTAGGAGTTGCCTTGCCTTGACAACCCGATAAAGATGGATTCGCTGCTAGCGAGTGCACTTGACCTGTGTATCCACTATCTTCTCGGTGGATGCTTGTTCCATGCAGTCAGGGTTGAGATCATTTGGTGTCAGTTGTTCGACGATCGGAGAGGTGTCCAATAATGGTGGAAAATATGGTCAAAGGAGGTACACATTGAATATTGGATGCATACCAAGGAAGGGTGGAGTGTTGATCTCAAAAGAATTACTACCCACAACCTTTGTGATAGTGTAAGTCCCATAAAAAAGTGGTTGAAGCTTCTGATGGGGCCCAGTAAGACACTCCTACAAATGTAACCAGACTTTGTTGCCAACCTGAAACTAGTGTGGTACCCTGTGTTGATCATGGCGCTACTTGTACTTAGCATTGTATTTCTGCAAATCTCCTCGACTTGTTGGTGGATGTGCTTAATATGATCAATGAATCTGGTGGCTTTGTTGATTGCAGACTGATCAGGGGAAGAGTCTGTCTATGCGGTGGCAAGAGGAAGGGCAACATCAATGGGTCGCAAGGGTTGGAATCCCAGACCCACCTGAAATGGGATATGACTGGTGGAACTATGGAGAGCCCTATTGTAAATTTTTTGGACATATGGGAGACTCTTATCCTATGTTGGGGGATTCTTAGAATTGTACATGCGCAGGATGTGCAGAATAATTCGATTGATGACCTCAGTTTGGCCATTGGTTTGGGGGTGGAATGCAGTGGATTTTGTGAGCTTGGTGTCCAACAAAGACGAGAGACTTGACCAAAAGGTGTTGAGGAACATGATGTCTCAGTCGGAGATTATGGTCTGTGGTATCCAAAAGTGGACCCAAACTCATTCGAAGAAGAGATTGGCAGTATTTTCCTCTGTGACATTCTTCTTACAAGTTGTGAGGATGGCCATCTTCGAAAACCGATCAACGACCACAAACACACAGTCATTTTCATTCTTGGTGGATGGAAAACTAGACATGCAATCCATGGAGATGGATTCCCATGCTTTTTGGGAATAGGAAGAGGGGTGTATAAGCCTTGCTTCTTGATGGTTGGCTTGGAAATCACGCAAGCAGTGCAAGACCTAATATACTTGTTGACGTCCTGTCGAATTGTCTTCCAATAAAAATGTTTCTGAAGAACGACCACACTTTTCTCTACGCCAAAATGTCATGCTACCTGACTGTAGTGGGCTTCCCAAATTAGCTTTGCACGCTCACTTGTAGGAACACAGAGATGGCATAGCTGACATAAGAGTTTGTTCTGAATGTGAAAATCAGTGATAGTGGCACATGTACCCAAGAGATGATATGTGGTGGAAAAGTCCAGATCTTCATGGTAAAGTTGGGGCCACTCCGATGTTTCATGTACACAAGAATGGAGCACAGTGTTGAGTGCAACCACAGGAGGCCGACTGAGGCAGTCAACGACACAATTGGAGATAATAGTGTTATACTTGATGTTAAAATATTGCAAGTAGGTGGACCACTTCTGATGGTGGTTGTTCTGCAATTTCCCTTGTGTCTGTATGAACTATTGAGCCTTGTGATCAGTGTGTATGATTGTCTCTTTCCCCATAATGTAATGTTTCCATTGACGGTAGAATTGGAAAATGGAACACATTTCCTTGTCATAGGTGGGGTATTTACAGACAATATCGGAGAGTGTCTCACTATGGTATGCCATAGGATTCCAGTGCTGAGTGAGAACTGCACCCACAACATAGTCAGATGCATCAGTCTCAATCTCAAATGGTTGTTGCAGATCGGGTAAGGAGAGTACTGGAGCTGAGCACAAGCGATGTTTTAGATCATCGAATGCTCATTGCTTCTCCTTCCCCCACACGAACTTGTCTCTACCACCGCCCTTGGTCACCTAGCTGAGGGCCCAGGCAATATGGGAGAATCCCAACATGAACCGTCAATAGAAATTGGCTAGTCCTAAGAAGCTATGAAGCTCCGCCAGTGTGGTCAGGGCTGGCCAATCACGAATGATTTGGGTCTTAGCTGGATCAACATGTACTCCATTCTCATCAACAATGTATCCCAGTTATTGGACCTTGTTCATGTCGAAAGAGAATTTTTCCAAGTTGGCATAAAGCTTGTGCTGTCGCAGAGTGCTCAAAACATGTTGAATATGCTGCATGTGCTCCTCCCACATTCTTCTGAAGATGAGGATGCCATCCAAATATACTACCACAAAGGAGTTGGTGAAGGGTCTCAATACATCATCAATCAACCTTATGAAAGTGGCTAGTGCATTTGTTAAGCCAAAGGGCATGACTAGCCATTCGTAGAGATCTTCTTTAGACTTGAAGGTTGTCTTCCAGACATCAGTTGGTTTGATGGGAACCTGGTGATAGCCAAACTTCAGGTCAATATTGCTAAAGAAATTTTCCCCCTTGAGTTGGTCAAGAAGGTCATCAATCCCAGGGATGGGTTAGCAGTTCCTGAATGTGATTTTGTTTAAGGCTTTGTAATCAATGCATAGTCGCAAAGTTCCATCCTTCTTTTGCACCAGTACAATCAAGCTTCCATAAGGGGAGGAGCTGGGTCTGATGTGCCCCTTTTGAAGAAGCTCTTTGATTTGACACCTAATTTTGTCATTCTCCATCAACGAATGTCTATAGACTGGTCCATTAGGTAGAGGTGCGTCGGGGGTCATATCAATCGGATGTTTGACTTGGCAGTGTGTCGATACCCCTATAGGTGAGGCAAATATGTCATTGCATTTTTCTACGATCTCATCCACTTGCTTATGCTGCAAAGAGAGGCATTGTGTAGAGGCCACGGATGTGGTGGTGACCTTCTTTTTACTGTGAGCACGGATCACAAACAAGACGAACTTCCCATTCTATTAGATGACCTTACTGCATTGCTTAATAGAGATTAAAGAAATAGTAGTAGGCGGTGCCACCTTTGGGATCCTATACAATTTTTTACCCAAAGTAATAATAACACTATGGGATCTAGAGTCATACACAACATTACCCTTCCACAAATATGGTTGTCCTAAAAAGACATCACAAACTTCAAGGGGAGAAATATCATACAATACCTCATCTTTGAAAGGCTTGATGTCCTAGGGTAGGCGACACTGTTGGATGACATGGAGATATCTTCCTTGAAGAAGCCAACTAATGGTGTAGGGTTGTGGGTGTGGCGTCATTGGTAGGTCCATCCTCTTAATGACCTCTGCTTAAATTAGGTTCTTCTTACTATCGTTGTCGACAATGAAATGAATCGGATCCCCCTTGACCCACATCTATGAGTGAAAGAGGCGTTCCCCTTCCTCTGGTTCCTCTGGTTTGCTTGGCCGAAATTTGGTGGTAGTGATTGTGGCACTAGGTTCAACATTGATAATATTATTTCCTCCTTCAGGATTTGACTCGGAATCATAATCGGCCTATGAATCAGAAGCCTTCAGCTCAGCCACGAGGGACTTCTTGGAGCGACATTCGTCGGTGTTGTGACAAGGACTTTTATGGTACTCACACCATTTTCTCGTGTCCTTCTTCATCTTCTCGTTGCCCTTCTTTTGTTTCAGTTTGGACAGATTGTCTTGAGTGCAGCCATATAAAATTGGTCCCTTGCTATATGGGTTGGGGTTGCCTTTGCCCTACTTTGGTTGTGAGGAGTTTGTAGATCCAAACTCTCTTCGTTTCTTCTTAAGTTCCTGCTAGATCTTGATAGCGTATCTATAAGCCATGCCCAATGAGGCGATGTCCAAAAAATCCATTTATGTTTGAATATATCTATGCAAACAACCGTGATATTTGATCACCAAATGATGCTCAGAATCTTTGATACCCAATTTGGTGTGTAGGGTATGGAAAATATTGGTGAATTCTGGTACTATCTGGTCCCTTTCTTGACGTAGGGTGGTCCATATGGTGTACTGGTCCTCATAGCTTCCAACAGGGTAGTATTGTTCTTTAATGTCATCCTATAAGGAATCCCATGTAGGGGTCACCACACAAATTGCAGATTCCTCCATGACCCTTTTCTCAGAATAAGTATCCCACCAGTCTTTAACATGGGGAACAACCTCGAGGACTGCAAAAGTGATATTTTCCCTATCGGAAAAATTGTGGACTGAAAAATATTTACAACATCCGCATCTATCAGTCCTTAAGATAATGGAATATCAAAATTTACCTGTGCTTTGAAGGGGGTTTCATGGTCGCTTGATGAAAATACTTCTCTCGTGGGAAACCGTAGAAGGATCTGCATGAAGTTGTCCATCATTTTGTTCCTTTGTCACGTGAGGGATTCCTCAGGCAACATTTTAATAGGATCTCTTGCTCCATCATATTTCTTTTCATCTCCCATGGGTTGTTGTCGGTCTCAGCGCGATCGATTTGGTAATGGATTGATTGGTTTGCGTCCCAACTTCTTGTACCCAGACCTTGTCGGGGACATACACGAAGAAAAATAAATGAAGAGAAGACTGCTCTGATACCACTGATTTGGATTTAGTAGCGGAACGAACTGATTAACATATTGAATATCATAAACACAGAGATAGGAATAATAACACAAATATCCAGTGAACAATATCTTCTATTAAATAAAGAAATAGACTGAAACTGTAAAACTACAGAACTGAAACTTGCTCAAATGGTGGTAGCTATCTATGAGAAGAGATGTGGCTTCTACGCGCATCCGTTTGAGAAAAATGGATTACAATGAGGCTCTAGGGGCACTTTTCATACTAGTCATGAATTCCAAAACCCTATACATCCAAAAACCTAACCCTAGAAGGTGAAACACCAAAATTCATGTGGGCCCTATGGGAAGTTGGTGTAATTTGGTACCTAAACTTCCTAGGGTCACAAATTTTGCATACGACCTTTGTTTTAGGTGTGTGATAGCCCATTGGAAAGGTCTTTCAGAGAGATACACATTCCAAAGTCGGACTCTAACTCCATCTATATTCTGACTGTGGAGAGTAAAAAAAACAATGTTTAGGTCCCCAAAACAGCCCTGGAAGTACAACAAGATGTGCTGACATGAAAACATACAAAACAAGACAGTTGGATTAGGTGAGAGGACACCTGTATCCACCTGGAGAATGTGTGAGGTTTCATACAACCCCATAAGTCTAGAACTCACAATTATAAATAATCACAGAAAGACATGTTGAATAAAAAATGGACACGAGGAGCCAGTTGGAATAGGTGGGTGGCCACCAATATCCATCTGGATCATTAACGTATATATTTTGTTATTAAATTAAAGGAAATTAGTGGCATGATTTTTGAAAGAGGGTTTTTATATAGATCATGATGCATGAGAAGGGATGGTAGGGGAATCAATAATGGTGAGTTGATCCCTACCAGGACAGTACCCTGTTGGACGTAAATGCGTAGCTCCAGAGCAATATTTTCTCCTAGAAAAACTTAATTACTAGTTGGGATGGTAGTTGGGAAGTATTCCCTCAAGATTCAATGAGGGATATGGGAAGAGTACCATCTGAAACTTCTTGACCTAACCCATGAAATATTGCTAGGAAAGGAAAGAAAAGAGAGGAAAAATCATGGGAAGAGGCGAGAAGAACAGAGACAAAAGACACACGAATGGTGAGGAGGACCAATAGAGAAGAAGAGGAGTGTGTGAGGATCTCTCTGGTTCTATGGAAGAAAAATGTGAATAAACTGTTATGGTTACAGGAGTGCTGGGATTTTTTTTTCCAATCAAGTTGATAAATGGAGTGGCACTAATTAAGTGAACAATCACAACAGGCTCCCTTTCTTGGTGGATAGAGAACTGGACTGTCAGGTTCTTGTGGGAAAAGGAGAGTAAACTTTGTTCGTTGTTGTTGATGAGATCAAGAATAATCCCTCTCATGGAATCATGATCTAGCTAGGGGGTGGCCAGTTGAGGAATACTCCAAGAACAATTGTTCCTTTGGTTGGGTGGAAAAGGGAACCCCTTTCAGCAATTTCCAACTAAATTCCAAATTTTTAGATAAGTGTGACTCTGATTTTTATTTTACCTTGACTTTTTCGTTGTAATATGTAATCCCTTGAGATAGATGATGGAATGATTTTTTATCTTGTTGAATGGTAGATTTTGTGGCTCTGATGGCCTAGGAGTCTGGGAAATTTGAAGTAGAAGTTAAATCTCATATTTTGTCAATGGCTTCCTGTTTAATCATATCTAGCAAAGGAGACCTTTGATTAATGGGTTTCAAAGGGAATCGAGGTAGAAGGTGAGATAGCCTCTGTTTGAATCTGTATATGCATTAATTTCCCAAATGGATTAACCCAAGGATTGAATTGACAAAGCCAGAGTCAGGACAGATGCTACAGGATGGTCCTGAACTCGTCAATCCATCGATATTTCCTTCCCTGCTATAGATCTCGAGTTTTGTAGGTGAAAGGAACTTCCTTCAAAACATTATTTCGAGTGACCATAGGCTCAAGTCTGTGGGCTCAACCAAATATTGGATACGATTTGAGAGTGTATATCTCGGGGCTTGTCAAGTCCCATATGATTAGGACATGGAACCCTTCACTATGCCAAAAAGGAGTTGATCCTTCCAGACTTCGGGACTTCAAAGGTCTAGGACTTCAGGTCTTCGGAGGTCCAGGACTTCGAGATGTTGGAAAATCACAACATCTACCTTTCTCCAAAGGAAACCTTTTGGAATGGTGACCGGATGGTTTGACCGACAACTCGAGGTCTCATACTCATATCATTGTACCCCACCTTATCGTTAAACACTTACCATCTTTGACTGTGGGTATTTCTTGCATCGTTTATCACGATCACAGATCAAATATGTGATCATGATCCTTGTCCTCTTATGGGTTCAATGGGGAGGATGGTACCCAAAATTCCACTTGATCAGACAACTGGCGGGAGTTCACGACTCCGTGACTTCGTGAATTTTTCAAGATCCCAACCTTTCAACCCTTCGGATTTTTACCGAACGAAGTGGTAACGAGAAAGTGGCTACCTTTTTCTCTCGATTATTACACCCACTTATTCTATCCTTCTACTACTCTTGATCAAGCGGTCAAGAAGGATCCCGAAGGATCTTATATAGACGGTCCACAGAACTTCGGGGATTCTAGGATTTCGGGACTTTGGCAGTTCATAGTAGAATGTGACCGATGATTTGGCCCGAAGGCCGGAGATTAATTACTTAGAGGGATTAAATAAATACCTTAATAAACCTTAAGTTAAGAACACATGTGGGACCTGTTGGCAGCCCTACATATTTTCAACTTTTTAAAGCATCAAATAATAAATTATGTAGCTGCCTACTTGGAGTCATACAATTATTGTTCTTCATAAGCAATTTTTGAAACTACAAATGTGATCTTTCGGTTATTCCTAGTGTTTTCGTTTTCATTCTTAGTTCATGAATGAAAGCATGAACGAAGCATCAAAACCTATTATTGTATTACCGCTTTATTTAAAGCTTATGAAAGGTAGATGGCTCCACAGTTTTTGTTAATAAAGATTTTTGTTTCCTGCTATCAATATCATCTTCTTTATTGACTCCTCAAATGTGAAGCATGCTTTGAATTGTTATTTGAAACACCAAGGATCCATTTAATTTAAATCATGATATATATTTTGTGGCTCTTGGTCATGCATATCCTTGTCACTACATTTTGGTTTACAAGATTTTTCCTCTCCTAAACTTTAGAAACCAAACCCACCTTATTGCACAATGATAAAGTTTTAATGAACCTGGTTGTGGCCTGTACCCTGTGGGAGGTGGTAGTCCGACAACGATAAGACCATCACCTCGAGATAAGTCTCGAGTTTCACATGTACTCCTCGCATTCCTTTCACAAAATGCCTATCATTTGGTATTGAGGAACCTCTATTCATACGCGCTAGGGTATTGATGAGTGTTGGGTCTGAAATATCGCTCTGGTCTTCTCCTAGAAACCTTCCATACTCACTGTCTTTTATTATCTTCCTTTCAAATCCCCATGGCCCCGATTGTTAGGATCGAACCCAATGGCTCCCAAACCCTGCTCCTATGTGATGATGCAAGGGAGGATCTCGAGGGTCAAGGCTGTCTTTTTTTCTTAAGAAATTCCAGGGTTTTAACTTGCGAACCACTCATGAATTTTCCCTTTCTTTTGATGGATGTCAAGCCAAGGTAGGAGACATTCAGGTCGAGGTCACAAAGGAATATTTAGGACAAGAAACAGGTCTTCCTTTGAGCAGGCATAAGTGGTTTAAAAATGCCAAGGTCGAGGAGGTTCCATGGAGCTTGTTCTTCACATCTAGGAAAATCAACTGCTATGATAAAGGTATGCCTATCTCCTTGTTGAAAACCCAGTGGCATGGTTTGCTAGCAGTCCTGAAATAATTCGTGACATGCGAGGGTCACTTTATTTTTATTTTTCTATATCACATACGTTTGTTGATGAATTTCATCGGGTTTCAATTAAATATGCCCTATTACCTGTGGAGAAGCCTGTATAAAATGGCGAAAAGGTATAAAAGACAAAGTTTGGATTCCAGTCCGTTTCACCACGGTTTGATAAAGATATTGTTGGTACATCAATTGGAATTACAAAATGATGACTGGAACGCCTTCCTAACCCAAAATGGTTTCGTTAACTCCAATGATGTAGAGGTTGACAAAACCATGATAGAGGAAACCATAGTCCCTGCCAGAGCGGTTCCTTCATCTACAGAGGCTTGTGTTACAACCACCCTCAATGAGCCTATACCCGACCAAAATTTTTCTGAGCAGAGCCATGAACAACACGTCCATCCTAACACCTCTGCTAAAAATGTGAACAGGTCTATGTGCAAACCATCTAAAGGAGACATCAATTTAGGGTTGAAAAATAAAAGGGTAGGTAGGTTGATCTCAAGGAAACTATGAAATAAACCAAACTCTCATGTGAGCTTGATCAAAACGATCGAGATCCATGAGAGCTCGGATTCAGAGATCAAGAGATTCTTGGCTGAAGAAGACCCTCCTTCCCTCAAAACAGTTCTCGACCAGGCTTACAATTTCATGGATAATTTGCCACCCTACCTAAAGCACAGTCAAGGATTTCTAGGTTTCAAGTTTGATAAGAAACCCACAGGTAACAGTGGAGATGTTCCGGCACATGACCGTGGGTATTCTCAAACGACTGTCATAGATTCACAATGTGAATTTTGTTTGTTCTGGATTGATAAATATTATATAGACATACCCATTTTACGATCGCAAATCAAAACCTTCACTGTTCAGGTCGACTCACTAACAGATGAAAATCATAGGCTAAAGTCCATTGTTCAGAGACAATGCAAATGCTTGAAAACGACTGGGAACATAATAGTTAAGAATGTCAAGAGTGTAACAACAGTGGTCAATTCTGAGATCATGTGAATCAAATTGATTTTCTAGTTAAAGGTAAAGATTTTCTTTCATCTTAAATTGTGTTACATTCTTTTTCATAGAATAAATTAGATTTCGTTGCTAAAATAAGACTAGCTACAAAATCAGTAGATTATGTAGCCAGTCTATTCTTATTCAAAATTTGGAAAATATTGGTTAAATGTATGTATGAATTTATTTATTTCATCTTTTTATTTTAGGATATCTGGTAGTTTATGGTGACCAAATGATATGAAGCATTTTTGGCTTATTAGCCATATCCATGGCTCATTTTTTTGTTTAAACAGGAACACACTCTTTTAGTTTTTAGAGATTTAGTGTGATATAGGGTGGTTATATTTCCCTCTATTTTGTAATCAGTAGATCATTGTAGAGATTTGATTTTATCTTCACAAGATAAGACAGTTAGCTTTTCTAAACCCTTTAAAAACTCGTATTTTTTGTAATCATGATATCTTGGCCTAGGGCTGAAGGTGGACAATTTATGTACAAATTTGGGCGGAACATATATTTACATTTCAGATTTAGCTCTCTGTAAATGTTGTTTTCATTTATGGTTTGTTTATCATGATAAATCAATATTTGTTGATAGCTTTTGTCTTCACAATTTATTATGGCATTGGGATAATTTCTTTAAAATATCGTCCACATTTTGATGCTTCATATATTGAAAAGAGTGGTATTTCGTTCAACCCAAATGATAAGATTTTTCTTTAATTTTATTGAATGATTAAATCAATATTGTTACAGTTAGATTTATCTTAAATGTAATTGCTTGCAATCACAAATATCACAACATTTATTTGCATCTCATCGTTCTGTCATTAAAATTCAACAGTCAATATACTGTTTTGCATTTATTCCGAACAGTTTCAAGGTTCATTGCAGATTTATCTCTTGGACAGGTTGGGTGGACATTCTATAATCATATAGATGTTGGATGCATGCCGATTAACTCATTAATAGGTTAGTTCATTTCTTTTTGTCCTTTGTTTGTTTTCGAAACTCTAATATATGGTCTGGCTTTGACCATCCACATACTCTTGTTTCATAATATATTTTTCTATTTAATCTTAGATTAATAAAAAGAAAACAAAAATAGCTTATGTGCTTTCTTTATATGTTTTTGTTAAAGCAACCATCTTCACATAGATTTTCGTGAGTTTAGATTAAAACTTGCAACTTGTATATCATGCACATAAATAAGATAGGTAGATCTGTTGTTTAAATATTATCTACGATAGCTATACATACGTATGTACATATATATATTAAGTGGTTATTTAATAGTTAGCTATTTTATTTCTTTTGTTTCCTCTAGGAATTTTAGATTGGCCAACGGAGCCATTAAACCCATCATAACGAGTCATACCAAACGACTTGGGTTATTTAGACAACCCCGGACCAGACTCATTCTTCCAATTGACGGACGTTCATTTTTGCCCGTCAACACGACCCTCTCTGGGAGTCCATAACTTCGAGACTCCAAAGCTTCGAGAGATTGGAGGATAGGAGGGTGTGGTGAACATTGAAGCAAAAAAAAAAACATCACTGAAGTTTCAGGCCCTGATTGGGTGGGCCCGCGTACACCATGGTGGTGCGGCATGACTAAGAAAGTCCACGTGGCATCGTGGCATGGGGTGGGAGTTAAGGTGGGAACCAATTTCCCTTGCCAACTTTAGGCTATGGGTAAGTGCGAGTAGATCCAAACCATTAGATCTAAGGGTTGATAAGACTCCACCATATATCTTGGAGTCTTTAGAGACTTTGATACTTTGGGTCTCTGGGGATTTTTAGACCTCCGTAAGAATGTCGAAGGGTCGAAGGCCTGATATCCGCGAAGACTTGGAGATACTCCCTGTAACGAGCGACCACGTCACTGCTAGAGGTGGTGACCTAGGTTACATAAGTTCCATGTTGGATGGTACGAGGGGGACTGAGGCCACGTGGAAAATAGGATGTCCATTCGTTAATGACTCCCCAAAAACTTCTGAGGACCATAAATTTTAAACCGTAAATCGAGTTCAAACAAGGTTATAGTTGTTGGAAATCTCTTAGTGAGCATAAGGATATAGAATCCCTAGTCGTAGCATTCAATGAGCTATAGGGAAGAAACATTGTATGCCCCATCCCTTAATAGGATACTTAGGGGGTCAGGTGTGTGACATATTGGTATCAGAGCAGGAAATAATACTTGGCCTACTTGGGCTCATTAAAGAGAAGAACAAATTGTAATAGAAAACCTTAAGGGGTAGGGTACTCTACCCTACCCACTTGTAATATCTTAATTAATTTTTACTATTGAAAAGAGTGAGACTTCTTCTATTTACATGTTCTGAGTCTGAACTACATATTTTTGTTATATGTGGAATATTGAAGCTAATTTTACCTTACAAATTATTTTTACGTGTGTTTTTCATAAAATTTGAGGATAGATGACTAACAAAAAATGTTGTTATCAATGCTTAAACAATCAGTGTACAACAAGGAAAATTACAATGAAAGGAATGGTGACACACCATGAGTGGGGGGAAAGATCCCACAATACAGAAGAATATTTTGTTGAGAGGAGGGTGGTGGAAACCCCTCCAGATTTAGTTGAAAATCTAAGAAGCCATATGGAAGAATTACATAGATTTAAAGAAGACAATGAGAGACTCATGAGAGAACAAGAAAATAAAACTGAAATAAATGTAGTCTTGTTTCTAAGCCTATCAGAAATACAGAGGAAACTGTAACATGGAATCCTGGAATGCCCCCTATTCATGTATATTTATCTAAACTATGGACAAGCCAGTATCACGAGTACTTCTACCAAATATATTATTATTTTACATCACCATTGTATCAATTTTTTTCAGCTAGAACCTACAAAGGATATCAACAAAACCATTAGAAACCCTGTAGAAAATAGAATATTGGTACCTAGAAAGGAACTACACCTACATTTTTATGTATGGATGTAATTCTCCACCACATCTATTGCCCATGTATGTTTCAGTTAAACTTTGGCTAGAGAAGTGGTGTACCAAATGGTGGAATTTTGCGTAGCACCTTTCTTGCAGAATGAGAACAAAAGGAGTTGGCCTAGTTTCCCAATCAAGATGGGAAATTTTACATTGACAAATCTCCCATGTGTGAGAAACGAGGTCTTATATTTGAAAGAGATAATTCTATGTATGGGAATAACAAAGAATCACAAGCCCAAAAATGTAGTGCATAACCACTACAATACATTGAAGATGGTACCTCCCTTTGAACATAAAATAGGGGAAGAAGAGGAGATATTCCATGAGGACAGATCATACAAAGAATTATTGGCCTGGATAGTAGTTACACCCCAAACATATTCTTTTCTAGTAGAATAGGAAACAATAAAATCTTGTTTCAACAAAAACTACGGAAATAAATAAGGGACGCCTAGGAGAAGATGGATGTATATGATAGATCTCCTAAATAAAAAGAAGAATAAGTGTTAAGGTAGTTCTTTGAAGTGGAAGAGAGGAATAAATGAAAGAACACATAGTACAAGTCTCCCGAAGAGACTAAGAAATCTCACAAGTCTGCAAAGAGATCCAACGTCACGGAGGAAGAAAAATCATGCAAATCTGCGGAAGAGTTACACACATGTGAAGCCACAGAAGACGAGCTATCCCACAAAGCCACAAAGCCACAAAGGATGAAGCTTCCCATGAACCCACAAAAAATAAAAAGAATATGTATGAAGAAGTTACTCGCGCAACCACTGAAGAATAGGAAAGGATTCCAGCATAGGCACATAGAGATGCAAATTTGAAGAAGAAGAAAGAGAAAAATGAGAGAAGAAGAATGTCCACCCTCAGAGTGACCAAAGAAGTATCATTTTTTACCTCTCCACTGAATCTAAGGACTCCTCTGAACATGATATAATATAACTTATCATATTCATCCTTGGAAATGTTATAATTTGATGATGAATTGATTTTTTGGTTACGTTTTACTATAGTAATTCAAATCATAGAATCACATGGAGGCCATTAAAATAAAATAAAATAGGGGAGACCTCAGGAAAAAATAAACCCAAAAGAAGTATTGATTGGCCTATAACTGGAGAGAACCTGCAGAAGGAAGAAACTAAGATAGTAGAATCATTACACGCATTTGAAATCACAAACTATGTCACCATCAATGGCCTCAACCACAAGGTAGCAGGCCTAGAGAAACAACTTCAACTCCAGAGACTATAATTAGAATGTGAATTTAATATCAAAACAAAGGAGGTAAATTGGCTACATGTTGAGGTTCACTCATAAGATATCATGCTTTACAAATAAAGGGATGGATTACGACCAACTAGATGAACAAACAAATCACAAGATATCTCTCCTAGAGGAGGGGATGAAACAACTTCCATTGGAAGGAAAAAAGGAAGGAAATAAATTCATGGCCATGTTTAAAGAGGAAGTTTTTGATCTAAATGAAAAACTAAAACAAGCATAGATCAACTTCTTCATGGAGTTGAAATACATCCAAGCATACAACAAATAGGTTTCAAAGATGACTAATCAACTAGCATAAGTAAAAGGCCAGTACGAGAACATGGAACAAGCATTTGAGAAGATCAAATAGTGGAAGAATGCATACAAAAAAACCCCTAAAACACTACTTAGGCTTACCAGAAGGGAACAATACAAGACAAATATGTTATTTGATATGTAAAATAATTTTTATCTTGATGTACAACAATCAATAAACAAAACGAAGAAAGCATGCACCAAAATATGGACCGCAGTCGATGAGATCCTAGAAATGTATCTTATGTCGCAGAATGATGAACTAAACCTAGTAAGACCAAGTGAAAATAGGATAGAGTAGGTAGTAGCCATCATAGAAAAGGAAAGACAAGAGATATAAATGTTGGACATAATTGACAAGGAAACTATGCATTAATATATGATCCAACTAGTGAAATTCATGATAGGAATATAAGAATTTGCAAAGACCTTAATAAAATATATGAATAAAGAAGTCACTAATAGAATATTTAATTGTGAGATAGAGATAGAATAAAGGAAATCAAATAGGATAATCGACATCATAGAAGCATCTGAACTATGGTCCAACTTCATAAATCATCCCATCCCATAAAGTGCTTGACATTCCTGCAATTTTTGTAAATTTTGTAATCCAAAAGTACAAATATTAGAGAATAGGAAACAAAGTGAGGTAAATGTCATATGAGATGATGACAGTTATAGAATTTAAAGAGAATCTCTTATCCTATAAAATAGAACTTCTAATTTTATAGGACTTTGGCAGATTGTACATATTGATGATACTACTATCTCTCTATGAATAAGAAACAAAAGGCACATGGGATCATAACTATTGTCAAATGTATTAGAGATTTTTTCATCTGATATATTGGTTGTGGGTTATTCTAAACACTTTTCTTATGAATTATTTCTATGTGTTGTGTTTAGGGTTATTCATACATGTTACGATTCCTAAATGAAAGCAACATTGATGTTACATGTTTTATCTACAATTAGTTATGATTAAATATGTTATTTCATCATGTTAACGTGTTATTGAATGGTATGAACTATTTCATCTTTCAGTAACACCATCTTTTGTTGTATTCATAATTATTAGTCTTTCTTCTGATCATGATAGGTTAAAGTAGAGTAGATATATATTAGGGTTTGTAATTTTGTTTCTGCTCTAGATAGTTAGATAGAGATTTACATTAATTCACTGAGAAGAAATTCAATTGTCTTCCCTACTTCATATAGCCTAGTGGAAACTAGGCCCACATATTGATCAGAAGTACTACTCTAAACAAGAGAAAGCCTAATTTGGGGCTTTCCACCAAGAACTCTTCCTTGTAAGTTTTAAACCTATGAAGTAAAGCAATGCATGTAGATTCTAAGAAAAAAAAATTAATCAATAGCTCACACATATAGTACATAGATATTTACGCTATAAAATATTAACCAGGAGAAAACCAGCCTTCCTTGGTGCTACACCTCTCAAATATTAATTATATTAATTTTACCATTCACAATACAATATATACCCAATATTTTAGGTATTTCGTAGCTACCAAAACCCTAATTCATTAATCTAGGATTAATTTAGAAAAATGCTAAATCTGACACGCCCCCCCACACACATGAAAAGAATATAACACCTACCCAACATTCCTTACCTGCTTGACAAGACAATTTGAATTGTAAACATAAATGGCGCTAGAAGTACGTCCATCGAATTGAATGGCAAGAAAAGAATTGAAAAATCCTACCCATCATAATCCACTAAGGAACCCTGCAAAGAAAGGTGAAACCCAATATTTGAACCCTAAGCTAACGCTTAATCCATGTGTATATTTTAACCTTTTACACTTATTTACTGCAAACATACTCTCAATAAAAAAAGAAAAGATACAATGGCACATACACAAACATTACACTTATATTTTACCTTGGAAACCCAAACCGGGAAAGCCATCAACATGTTTAGAGTTGCACCTCTAATCTTCTATTCATCATATTGTTCATTGTTTACAATACAATATGCATATAAGATCTCACAACATCCAAACCCCTAATCTATTGACTCAGATTATTCAACAATCCTAATTCCTTAACCATAATTAGAAAACCATCAACCAAAAGCCATGTGCCCTACCCCCCTGAGGCTCCCATATTAGTGTACAGTACACGGGACCAATCTTGCAAATAATATAACACATACCCAACATTCTCCCACTTGTCGTTTTCTTTGCATACATGGGGTTACATGATTACATAGTCAACAATACAGGTCAACAATTCCCATAGATCCTCTACACTAAGAGAACTTCTCAGTGCTCACAGATTTTGTTAATGAATCTACAACATTCTCCAAAGTGCCCACCTTCATTAGTAACACCTTCTTGTCTTCAACCATGTCTCTCACAAAGTGATACTGAACATAAATATGCTTTGTCTTTGAATGATAAGTCAGGTTATTTTCTAGGAATATTGCACTCTAACTGTCACAATCTATTCTTACATATTTTTGTACCAACACAATACCTAAGAAAAATATTTTTAACCATGTGGCTTCCTTTCTTGCATGAGTGGCTTCCATGTATTCATCTTCTGTAATTGAGAGTGCCACTATAGCCTATATTTTTCTCATCCAACTGATTTCTCCTCCAAACAGGTTAAACACATACCCACTTGTAGATCTTCTACGATCCAGATCTCCATCCAAGTCTACTTCCACTAAGCCATGTATGTCCAACACTCTGTCCAATCGTGGTATTCCTTGGTATCACAATCCATAACTAGTAGTTCCCTGCAAATACTTGAAAACCCTATTTATTGTTGTCCAATGCTCCTTCTCTGGTTTTGACATATACCAGATCAAAAATTCCATTGCATGTGCGATTTATGTTCTAGTATAGACCATTACATACATCAAACTTCCAACCACACTAGCATATGGAACACAAGACATGTCCTCTTCCTCTTCCTATGTCTTTGGACAATGATGTTTATATAACTTCACACCTATAGGAATAGGAAACTTGACCATTTTACATTCTTGCATATTAAACCTATGCAATATTTCCTCGACATATTTCCTTTGATTTAACCAAAGTTTCTTGTTTGCTCAATATCTTTTAATTTTCATGCCCAAAATGAAATTTGTAGCACCAAGATCCTACATGTCAAACTTAGAGGACAACTGAGTTTTCACCTCGTAGATAATCTCCTTGTTGTTTCCTATCAACAACATGTCATCCACATACAAGACCAAATAAATACGACGATAAATTATTAATTTGAAATACACACAGTGATCCACTTTTCTCTTTGTGAAGCCAAGTCCCAACATATAAGTATCAATTTATTAATACCACATAATTGGTGATTGCTTTAACCCATACAGGGAATTTTTCATCCTGCATACCAACTCTTTCTTTCCCTTCACAAAAAAGCCTTTTGGATTCTTCATGTACATTTATTCTTCCAGATCCCCATGTAGGAATGTTGTCTTCAAATCTATCTATTCTACTTAAAAATCAAACGTAGTAGAATCAGATAAAATAAATCTAATTGAAGTTAACTTGGAAACAAGAGAAAAAATATCACCAAAGTCAATTCCCTCTACTTGAGAATAACCTTTTGCTACTAATTGAGCTTTGTATTTCTCCACTTTTCCTTTCGAATTGAGCTTCTTCTTAAACACCCATTTTATGCCAATGGTATTTCTTCCAGTCGAAAACTCCACTAGATCCTAAGCCTCATTCTTATCTAAGGCTATCATTTCTTCAACGATGGTCTTTATCCAAAGTTTTAATCCTATGAATTGATATGAAAATAGTGGGCTGACTTGTTATGCTATGAAAGCACCCTCTACTTCATTAAAATAAAACTTTACAGGACCTTGCTTCATGTGTTAAAATATGCAAGATAGATTATGTGCCAAGTTTATTCTTCTTCCTTTAAATGTTCATGTGTGAGAAAATGTTCTTTTAAATGGTTAAATATGTGCTTTAAATAAATACACAACAACATAACTTGCCGCAAATAAGCCATCAAACTCACAACAATAACAACATGATAAAGGAGTTCACCCCTCTCTGGGCTACATCTCCTTGAGCCTCCATCAATGGACTTGGCTCTCTGGGATTAATTTGTCAAAGATTCTTTTACAAGATTCTGCTCAACTCCAATGGAAATACTGACTATACCATTGGGTTCAGAATACATAAAACCCCCAGAAATGACTAATAAAACTCTGAAAACAGATCATGGCTCATCCAGGCATGACCTCTTCTACATGTGGCCTTAAGCTTCCCTGAGCTTCTTTGTGGCAAAAACACTTGTAAAAGTATTCAAATGGATATGGAACCTATCCCAAAGTGTTCAGAGAATAATAATTAGCCAAAAATGATTATTCAATCACAGAAAACAAACATAGGCTCATCTGAGCAAGACCTCAAACAATGAGGGCTTCAAGCTCCCTGGAGCTTCCTGAAACTTCAATGGTTAAAAACCTGAAATATAATCTTCAAATGGCTGTGAAAATAGTTCCAATGGATTTAGAACGTCCAAAAACCCCTAGCTGGGATCTTTCGGCACCTCATTTGGCCAAAAAATGAAGAAGATAGGCCTCCTGCCATTCTCTTCCTTCAAGCTTGTTGTCTCTGGTTCACCAAAACGCACCTTTGTGTGCTCAACCAAGAACACGTGCATTTTTACATGCTTAAACCCAACACCGAGCGCAACCACATAACTATGCAAACTGTATGATGGTTAGGGCATGCCCAGCCCCTAACCGCCAAGGCCGAGGTCACATGGGTAAGCACCCGAAACCATGGGCTAACCGTTTGTTAAAAACCAAATTTACCCCCGCGCGCCAAGGTTAAGGTCATATGGATCGACAGATAAGACCGGGGGCTGGAATCCATTTAAAATATGTGCGTGAATTCTCCGCGTGGTAAGTGGTCACATGGGCAGACATGTGAAACCGGGGCCTTAACTGTTTGACAATCCCCGCGCAAATGAACCGTCGGTCATATGCTATTGTGTATGTGACCGGGGCTAGGCCCGTTTATAATATGTGTGCCAAAAATCCGTATATACAATGGTCATATGTTACACATTACAACCGCGGGCTGGGGTTAAGCCCCAGCCCGACCCCGCGCCAACCATACACATATACAAACTCAAATATTAATAAACTCATTTATATAACAAGTAACAATGCGTGGTGTGTTGGCAGGGCAGACTTTGTTAAAGATTGGATGGGAGAGGAGGTCTGGGGTTCGATCCCCATGGACTCCATTATATTTTAAACAACCAACCAATTACAATGGTGCCACGTGGCAGCCCATGACTGGGCCACGTGGCACCACACCATTTGTCCATTAAATTCCACGTGTCGCATCGTGATTCGACCACATATGCCAATGGGTGAAGGCCAAGTCACCATATGCCACCTCAGTGTGTGGACGTATGGCCTCTGCCACGTTAGCATCTGTACGGACTGTATGGACTGCATAGTTAGCACTCATTTTTTTTACCTTTTTGGCGATTCAAACAGATCGCGATATCTTTCTCATTCGACGTCTGTTTGAATCCAAACGAGTTGCATTGGGTTTGCGACGATGAGGGCTACGCACTCATTTGTTTTGAGGCAATTCTTAGAACTTTGATTTTTGAGCTAAATTTTGACCCCTGGTCCAGATTTTGATCATGAATCCAATGCCCGCCTAATAGTTCTAGGATCATCATCAGTAATAGACAAAGAATATTTTGAATGGAAATTAGGTGGAGTATAACTTTTCAGTTTCCTTCTTTCCCAAACCAATATCCTCAATATTGGAGTATGAGGATCTTCTTCTTATTATTCCTTTTCTTCTATAGATTCTGATTCATCATCCTTTAACTCAAACTCTATTTTATTTAGTTCTTCCTTCCTTGGTAAGACTTCATATATGAAAACATATTTGATTTCTCTAAATATCACATCTCAGATATATACTACCTTATTATTTTCTGGGTTCCCAAGCTTATACCCTTCCAGACCATCTTTATACCCAATAAAGATACATTTTTGAACCTTTTTATCTAGCTTACTTTTGTTTTCCTTTGGAACGTGAACATAGGCCTCACAAAAAAATACCTTGATATGTGTGAGAGAGGGTTTCATACTAATCCATACCTTGTGTGGAGTATTTTCATCTAGTGTTGATGAGGGTGATCGATTGACCAGGTAACATGCAGTACCCACTTCCTCTGCCCATAATTTGTGTCCTAACCAGGCACCACAGAGCATGCACCTTGATTTTTTCATAAATTTCTTGTTCATCCTTTCTGCAAATCCATTCTACTAAGGTTATATGGATTATTCTTCTTCCTTTCTATACCACACTTCTTACGGAATTCTTCAAATTCATTTCCGTAAAACGCTCCACCATTATCCATCCTCGACACCTTAATTATTTTCTCTGTTTGATTCCCCACAGGAGACTTAAACTTTTTAAACTTATAAAAGACTTCATATTTCTTCCTGAGGAAACATATCCAAGTATTCCTCAATAATTCATCTATAAATGATACATAGTACAAATATTTTCCCAGTAATGGAACCAACACAGGTCCAAACACATCACTGTGCACCAACTGTAAAATTCCATGTTCCCTTGTTGCAGAAGAGGGGAATATTACCCAATTCTACTTCCCATATACACAATGTTCACATAAATCAAAATCCAGAGAGCAGTTATACATACCTTCAACCATACCTTTATCATGTAGTAGTCGAAATCCCTTGTCTCTAATATGTCCCAGTCTTTGATGTCAAAACATAGCCTTTTATCCAGACATTGTAGGAGTTTTTTCTTCTTCAGTTCCAATCTCAGGAACAATGGAACTATTACACCCATCGCTAATATTTCTTCCATTCATCTTATACATATTTCCAATGCAAACTCCCTTCAACAACACCATTGCTCCTCGAACCATCCTACAACTGACTTTTTTAAACATTGTTTTTACCTCTGCATCATCCATTTTTCTTACAAAAATCAAATTTCTCGCCAATCCTTGGATGTGTAGAACACCAAGGAGTTTTCTAATCCTTCCATCCATGAGATTCAACTTGAATTTTCCTCGTCCTATGATTTATTTTGTCGAGTCATCACTTAGGAAAAAATCACCTCCATCATACATTTCATACTTGCAAAACCACTCCATATGAGGAGTCGTATGAAAGGATGCACCTGAGTCAACCACCCATGCCTCATGATCTACATGTGTGCTTGAAGAAGCTAATTACACATCCCCTCCTTCTCCCTTGGAGTTTATTTCTTCTATAGAAAGAGCATCTTCAGATCCCTTCCCTCTCTCAACACTTTTGGATCTACATTGCTTCTTGTGGTGCCCTTATTTTCCACATCTCCAACATACCTTTACAAAATTTCTAGGGCATTTAGATATTCCCTTAGATTTAGATATCCCACTTAAGGAGTTAGATATATTTATTTCCTAGGAGCATCCTCCTTCAAATAATGCATCTATGCTCTGTCCTTCCATGTTCTTCCACCTCAACTCCTCTGACAACAAGGATGAGACCACATCATCGAAACTTAAAGTATTTGTATTACTACCTATGGAAACAACCATATTATCCCATGATTCTGGTAAAGAGAACAATAAACAGATACATTTGTCTTCATCAGAAATTTTAATATAAGAAAATAATAGTTGACTTAACAGAGTCTTGAAGGCATTCAGATGCTCTATCACCGAGTCTCCATATTTCATCCTCAGGTTATATAACTTCTTCTGTATGAACAATTTATTTACCAGGGACATAGACTAATACAAATTCCCCAACTTATCCCATAATTCCTTTCTTGTAGCTTCCCCTAACACATTCAATAATACTAAATCTAAGAGACACAACTGGATTGTTCTCTTTTCCTCCTGATCCAAAATTTTCCAGTATTTTGTTGACATTCTCATAGGTGCAGTACTTTGATCCACTGATCTTTGTATACCAAAAGATCTTCCATCTTGAGCTTCCATAAATAAAAAATTTGTTCATTAAATTTCTTGATCTCTATTTTTGAACTAATCGCCATTTATTTTCACCTGAAGAATCAATACTACAGATCTCCCACTATAACAAGGCTTATCAAAAACCCGAGCCAAACCCATTACCACAAATGCGTCCCCTTGAAGCCAATAATTTATTTGGTACCAAATGTATATTTTAACCTTGCAGAATTATTTACTACAAACAAATTCTCAATAAAAATAGAAAATATAGGATGGCACACACACATTACACGGACATTTTACCCTGGAAAACAAACAACCTATTTAAATTCCCACCTCTAATATTTTATTTATCGTATTATTCATTTTTTATAATAGAATATAAATATAGGATCCATATCATCCAAACCCCTAATCCATTGAACTGGATTAGTAAAAAACCCTAATTCATTAACTGGAATTAGAAAACCATTGGTGAAAAACCATTTTCTGAAAAACCGCCAAAACTAGAAACAAAAACAACCGAAAAAAAAAATTGGGGGCTACTTCCCATACCCCCCCGACCTACCCCATGAGGTTCCCATATCAGTGTACAGTACATAGGACCAATCTTGCAAAGAATATAGCACATACCCAATACCACAACCAACGCTTGTGTTGACACCTACTCAACAAATCGATCAATACAATGTGCCTAGGTCCCAGTATGCAATCTTGCAACCCCTCAACTTAATCCATGAAGGCCATGAATGCTTGTTAAAATAATATTGTATTTCACCTTTCACAATTTCCTCCACAAATTAACCAAACCCAAGCGTGGCCCGAAATCATGATCGTATAAAGTCAACCAATCGATGTTGGTAACTCAATCGTCGATGCCCCTAACTATAGGTTATATGACACTCTTAAGGGATTAATTAACTCATCATAATATGATATTGAAACTTATCTTATAATCGGTGGAGTTCAAGCACCCATTCCAGTTCATTCTCCACCTAGAACTCCTATAGAACCCAAAGGAGAACTTGAGGAAGAAAACCCAGGAACCCCTAAAGTATGGTCAGAGCTAATGTCAATCAGCCCAATAATCAGCCATGGTTATCCGAGGATGTTGTTTTGGTTCCTGGAGTATTCCATACTTTACCTAAGAATCCTAATAAGTTTCACCCTAAGTTCAACCATAATAAAAATGATTAAAATTTATACCACATCAAGAAATTCATGCTTGTTGTCCATGTGTTAAATGTAGAACATGAGGATGTTGTTTGTAGGCTCTTTGCTTACACTTTTGGAGATAAATCATCCACCTAGTATTTTTCATTACCCCAAGCCTCTATCATCGATTGGAATACTTCCACGACAACTTTTATTGACAATTTTGGAGAGGATAAGTCCCCAACAGCTTTGGTTCTAGACCTCTCTCGAATTAAAATGGAATACAAGAAGAAAGTAAAATATTTTAACCAATGATTCCTCACTCTGACAAATAAAATTCCACTTGCATATGAACCGGTTGATGATGTATCAATTGAGTTCTACACATCATCCCTTCGAGATTCAATAACAATTTTTTTGAAAACTGTTGATTAATTGGGTTGGTTGTCATTGATGTCAGTCGTTGAAGAAAGTCTGGTAGTGAATTTTGGTAGCACAAATGCTTGGGTAATGGACCCAAGTTTTTTTGATGGATAATGGTATGCGTTTTGAAATATTTGTAGGTAATACTATTCTAGATGGATAGTACATGTCATTCCATTTCCGATGGTATGTGGAACGTCACATAACTCCTCACAGTTAGAGAGTTATGGCCATGTGAAGTTGGAGAACCCTCATGAGTCATCTAGAAGCCCCAAAAGGTCAAAGTAGTCAAAGTGTTTGCAAAGAAGAAATTTTTTAAATAATAAAGTGAAGTGATGAGTGTACTATAAGTCAAATAGGATTCAAAATAAATTATTTAAATAACAAAGTTAATGGATAACTTACTAATTGTGGAAAGTGGTTAAGTTAAGTGGACAAGTGGTTATAAGTGGGTTAGCCCTAAAATAAGGAAAGTGGTTTAAGAGGTTTTAGATGGTAAATAATAAAATAAAGTGATGAATGTACTATAATTCAAAGTGGATACAAAATAAATTATTTAAAGAATAAAGTTGATGGAGAAATTACTAAGTGGACAAGTGGTTAGAAGTGAGTTAGCCCTAAAATAAGGAAAGTGGTTTAAGATGGTTAGAAGGTAACCCCTTGAGGAAGCTACATAAAAGTATAAATAAGAGGCAAGGGTATTTAATTTTAATCACACTTGATCATATTGAATATATACAAGTGACTGAGGTAACCAAAGGATATCTAAGCCGGATTTCAGAGGGAAGGTGAAGTAAAGAAGGCCGAAATTCAAGGGAGGATAAATTCTTTTGATGATGTTTTCTTAGGTATGTTATTTACAAGTCATCTCACCATTTTTTCAATAACGTTTTTTATAGAATGATTCAGACCATGAAATTGAGCGGTTGTTGAGGAAACATATCCAAGTAGTTGTGATAAAATTTTTATCTTGTGGATCGTTTTATTTTTGGAGTTACACTCCATGGAAAATAGGGTTTGTGGCTAGTCCTGAAACTAGTCTAAAACAAGTGTTTCGGGTAAAAATGTCATAAATTATTCATAAAAGATCCAAATTCAGTAAGACCAAATGTGTTGGTTAGAGTACAGTCTGTAGTATGTTTTGTACCATTTTCAGATCCATACACAAAATATTTCATGCGAGGAACGCTCTACAAGTTCGCTCTCTAGAATAAGCCACAATTCAATAAGGTATGCCATTTTTTCTATAACTCCTTTTCTGAGAGGTTCCAAGTAGTGAAACGTGGAGGAATTGCATTAAATACATTGAAGAACATTGTGTACTATTTTAATATATTTATTCATTACAAGTACATATTTATGATTATTTCAAATTAGGGTTTTTGACTAATCCAAAATTAGTCATGTGAGACTAAAGTAAAGTTTGATGAAAATGCTAGTCTCTTGTTGTTAAAGTTAAGGAAGGTTTACAGGTATGTGATCATATACACCAGGTCTATTACATAGTTACAAATCAGATTTGGATGATGAAATTGATGAGAGATTTTGGTTGAGGTACATGTTGGGTACATGGTTGAGACAAGTAGTTGATGAGTTGACACATACATGAGGTGTATAGTTGATGATGTTGGTACATCTTGATGAATCATATTTTATGTGTAATTGATGCATGATTGGTACATATTTGGTGCATGGTTGATGCACTCGTTGATGGTATAGGTTGAGGTATAGGTTGGTTCATATTGGATGCACTTGCTTATGGTACATGTTGATTACAGGTTGTTTGGATAGGTTATTGTGACAAGTTATTTGTATAGGTTTGGTGCATGGTTGATGCATTTGTTTATGGTACAGGTTGAGGTACTGGTTGATGTATGGTACATGTTGGAACATGTTATTGGTACAGGTTATTAGAGTTTGATTACAGGTTGATTGGTGCAGGTTTACAACAATATATCTCACAGTGATAATGTGACAGTGGTTCCATAATTCTACTTCTACGTCAGGGCGGTTGGATGGGGCAAGGACAAGTGGTTGTATCCAACTTTAGGCTATAGCCATAGAACATAGGGGGTTGTAGTCTCCTTTTGGTTGTAGCCATAGAATTGGGGAGTTGGATCTTCCCTCAGATTGTAGCCTGAGAAACTGGGGGGTTGTAGCCTTCTTCTGGTTGTAGCCAAAGAATTAGGGAGTTGGAGCTTCCTTCATATTCTATCCTAAGAAACTAGGGGGTTGGAACCTCCTTCCAGTTGTAGCTGGAAAACAAAGGAGGTTGGTGTTTCCAATGAATGTAACTCTTAAAGACATATAAGAAAAAAAAATCTGTGGTTTTCTCCCGCTTTGGGTTTCCACATAAAAACACTGGTGTGTTGTGTATGTGTATGATTGCTCATTTGTTCATTGTTTATTTACTCTGCAACTATTGTATGATAATGCTACATTGATATAACACTTACATTTTGTGGTTAAACATGATAATTGCTCTATTATTGATTCACCCCCCCTCTTATTAATCCAACAATTGGTATCAGATCTGGTTCCTTCAAGAATCAATTTAACCACTGAAAGGTAGATCATGGAGAGAAACATGTATAAAAATGGAATACCATAGTTTGATGGACAAAAGTATTCATTCTGGAGAAAACATATATACATGCACATTTGAAATTTGGCAATCTATAGTAGATGGATACAAAGAACCAACAGTTCCGCCAACAAGTGAAAGAGCAATACAACTCGGTCAAAATAATTCCAAATCCACAAATGAACTTCTGAATGGTCTTGGTGAATTGGTATACACCAAAGTTATGCATTGTAAATCTGCTAAAGAGATTTGGGACAAAATTTAAAATATTTATGAAGGAGATTCAAAATTCAAAGCAGTAAATTTGAAACTTACAAAGGTCAGTTCGAACAATTAAAGATGAAGGAAGATGAGAATATTGCAGCTTACTTCTTACGAGTCGATGAAACAGTAAATGTAATCATAGGATTGGGAGAAGAAATTAAAGAATCTGTAATTGTTCAAAAGGTACTAATATCTCTTCCTATGAAATTTGATCCTAAGATATCAACACTAGAATAAATATCAGATCTAGACTTAATAAGCATGGACGAACTACATGGAATCTTCACAAGATATGAAATGAGAACTGAACAGGAAAATACAGATATAAAAGAAGCAGATTTCAAAGCATCCAAAAGGTCAAAGAAAAAGGGAAAGAAAAAATAAAAAGAACATAGCAACAACAATGACATCTCAGAAGATGATGAAGAAGTGGCCAATTTTGTCAAGAGACTGAACAAGGGAACCAACGAAAAATATAAAGGTAAGATTCCATTGATTTGTTTTAATTGTGATGGTATTGGTCATTTTTCTAACAAATGTCCTCATAAGAAAAAATAAGGGGAATGATGCAGATTACTTAAATAGAAAACAAACATATAAAGGCAAAGGAACCACAAAGAAAGTTTTCAAGAAAAGCTTATGCACCAAAGAAGACATCTCCTCATCAGATGAAGATGAAGTCAGTGACAGTGAGACAAAAATAGTTCTATTCATGGTAGTAGAAGACTTTGATAAAGAATACACCGAAGAAGAATATGAAAGGAAGAAGTTGACTATTGAGAAGAATTGTTGACTGCCATAGAAGTTATAAGAAGAGAAAAGAGGAAAAGCAAGAAGCTACAAGCAGAACTAGACAAGAAGGAAGACACTCAATAACTAGAGAAAATCATCAAATAATTGAAGGTTCAAATAGAATAATATAAAATAATTCAAGAAGAACTCAAAGAACAATTATAAGAAAGAGACGGGATCATTGGAAATTTGGAAGCAAAGATTGTCACATTGAGAAAAAATCTTCAAAAGAAAAATATGCAGAACAACTCAAACATTTTGGATGACATTATCAGCAGTCAAAGGCCTAATCATGACAAGTCTGGACTTGGATACAATCATAAAGAAAAGGGATCAAGCTCCAAAGCAACAAAACAAGAAATATATCGAAAAATTTATGCAGAAACAATCAAAGGGGATAGGAAGACCTACAAGGAAGATTACAGGGACACTCCTCCACTGAGAAGATTTAGATTTCATAATCAATGACCGAAAGAAACAAATAGGCCTCAGGAAGAAGAAGGATTCATAAGAGTAACTCCTTTCAGAAGATATTCAACTCCCAGGTATCAAACTATCTTTTTGGGTTTATGTTATGCATGCAATAATTTTGGACATAAAGTTGTAAATTGCAGATCTAATAACATAAACATAAAAAAAATTGAAAGTCATACACAAAATGGTTATCCAAGAAGGCCTAGTGAAACACAGAGAAGAAGATACAACATGTTTGAATCATTGAGCACTAAAGTGGAATGCTACAAGTGCAATAACTTTGGACACATGGTGTTGGATTCAGGCCTAGCTAGGAAGAAAGGTTATTTTTGAAGGAAAAACATGCAAGAGGGAAAAGATAGCTAGAAGTAAAACCAACACATGCAAGATAAGAAGGTGAAGCGCGCATGCAAGGAATACCTAACAGTACTAGGGTTAGTGTTTTTCTAATGCATTGTAATGGCTGGTGAGACAAGGATATAAATAAGTAGTACTTCGGCAACAAAAGGGGGGAATAGAGAGGACATACACAGAGAGACAGAAAGAGAGACAGTTGTAAATAATGTATGAGTCATTAAAATGGTGATATAGGGAAGGATTGAGTGGCTCGATCCCGAGGGTTAGATCACAGGATGAGGATCCTAGTACGATCTAGTCATCCTCACAGGGATCGAGGGGCCTGTGGAAAAGGGAGAGATCTAAGATTGTAACCACGCGCAATGTGATATCTTTCTGAACTATAATAAAATATTGAGAGACAAATATTTGTGGATGTATCCCAGAAGGGGGTGAACCACGGTAAAACATATGTTATATGAATGAATATATGTTTCTTTCTGACTGAGTAATTGATGAATGTTAGATGAATGAAGTAGCTAAGTAGGTTCAGTATTCCACATGCATGCATAGAATGAATGTTATAACTAGATGATAGACTGAATGAATAAAGATTACAGAACATGAATCATATCTCCGCTCAGTCTCAGGTTGCAAACACTTGATTATTGTAGCCACACATAGAGTTGTCTTGGGTGAGACTGTGCAGTACGCTCTGTGTGTTGTGTTTCCTTCTGGTTTACCAGAACGAACACTAGTTTAAAGGGATTTTGTTGGGAAGATTAACAAATATGAATCGGGGTCAATATAGGATGGTAAAGTATAATAAGAATGAATCATAAAGAATCCACTAGACCAATAGAAGAGTAGATATCAAACCAACAAATGGTTCCGTTGCCGGTTGGTTGGAAGAAAATGGGATTGAGTATATGCGATTTCGGAGGACGTGCTAGAAGAAGGTCAAACCAGATAACATTGAAGAGAATGAGAATATGAAAGGGGATGTTGAGACCGTGGAATCCCAAAAAGGAAGAGATAGAAAGATGGTTGAATACAAAGGAGCCAGAGTTTGCATAGAAAGATAATAGAAACCCAAATTTGATACCACACAAATATCTAGACAAGTACGTATTCATTGACTTGCATAAAGTATTTTTCGGTGATTTCCCACACATATTGCAGGAGTGGATAAAAAGATTGAAAGACAACCATCCTACAAATCCTATCAGACAACTAGAGTGGAATCTTAAAGAGATCGTGTCGCTACAATGAGTTGATAACAAGTTTACCCACACAATATATTTCTGGTTAGACAACATTGTTGCTGGATTTATGACAAAATTTGCAATAGATACAATGAAGTCATACATTGCAGCTGAGAAAGAGTTCTTGAAGTGACCTCAAGGAAGGTAAATAAGATCATTATATACTTCCATTAAGATATTACTATATAACAAAGGTGTAATGACAATGGAGTCAGACAACTAAACTTCTCTGCATGCATAGGGGAAGGGGATAAGCACTGATAGGAGAAGGAGAAATGGAAGGAGAAGGGGATAAAGGAAATAAGAAGGAGGCCTTGGACCCAATTATGATGGACAAAGACCAAATCAAGTGGATCATGGAAACAAATAGAGATACTCGTAGTGGAGTACCCTACCAATATAAGGTAAACACCAAGAAGAGAGTTGTAGCCACGAGGGAAGGCTTGACAAGTGATGAAGAGGAGGTAGAGGATCTCCAGGATGTGGAGAAGATTGAGGAAATATTGCGTGCGACATATGAGAGGAAGATGAGAGGTCAAAGAGAGGAAATAGAAGTCAACACTCCTATCCATATCAGTGTCAGTGTGGAACCCATAAACCCGTGTGTGACTAACACACCAAGAAGAACACCACCATTTAGACAACCGAATTTTGAAAGAAGGAAGACAGAAGGAAGCACATATACACAAGGAAAAAAAGCTGGAGGAGCCAGTTCTATAAGCATTAGTCAAGTATCTACATTGCGCGGAGGTATTAGTTCAACATTCAATATGGCAGGACATGTTCCCACCATCAGGTTACCAGAATTCAAAGGAGAAGCATTGGAGGACCCGGAGAAGCACATGTTTTTCCATGAAAAGATCTGGGAAGAAAAACAGATCACAAATGAAGACACTAAGAGATCGTGCACTGGATTGGTACATGCGTTTAGATGCAAACAGTCTTCCAGGGACAACCATAACGATTGGATATATCAAGAAGTTGTTGATAAATGATTTCCAGAAGCCTAGTTCAGAGGATCAATACATGAACGAGATGATAGAGATCAGATAGAAACCCAAAGAATATGTATGGTATATTAACTATAGGTTCAAATGATTGAAGGGAAAGATAAAATATGTCATGACATATATGCAACATAGGCATATGTTCGTCAATTCACTTCTACCACACTTGAAGTATCCATTGCGACAACAAAAGTTTTAGACGCAGGAAAAGGCTCTACATGAAGCCCTACAACTGGAAGAAAACCAATATCAGAAGACAAATCCAACCATAGAAGAGATGAAGGAGGATCTGAAGAACTTAATGTTCTAGCTAAACCAGAACAAAGGTAAGGAAAAAAGAGAAGTCATTTGGTGTACCACATATAGGACAAAAGGACACCATAAGAATGAATGTCCAACATTCGCGCAGTACATGGTAGCGTGAATTCCAAAACCATTACCAATAGGAGTAATATGGTGTGAGATATATAAGAAATAGGGTCATGATCCATACCACTACCCAATGATGCAGAAGTACCAGACAATACCAAAGATCTCGTATTGCAACTTTTGCAAGTCAATGGGCCATTATGACAAAGATTGTAGAACCATGGACCGTATGAGGTAAATAAAATCATATGCATACATGGTGTAGGAATAAATGTTGATCGGGCAAGCCGCACCACATTTTAACCAAGTAATAGCCTCGTACAACACTGTGCAACAACAATATAACACTTCGAAACAACAATATAACATTGTGCAACCGTAGTACAATACCGCACAGCCACACTATAATAACGTACAATATAACCAGGCACCTTAGTATAATGCACCATGAGGGGATCAAGCTGGCTACAGAGGTGGAGGAAGAGCAAGAGGAGGCTTTGGAAGAGGTAGAGGACCAGTGGTATGCCACAATTGTCAACAACCAGGACAGTATGCAGGAGAATGTCCGCTTCCACTAGCGACCTGTATGTATTTTCACGCATCAAATCATGACACATAAGAATGTATGACACTATAAGGGAAGATCCACGAGAAGATAAATTAGAACAATCGGAATGTTCAGTGGATTTCAGCAGAAGCGAGAGATGAAGTAAGAAACATCAACATAGTTATGTGGGGAGAAGATAAAACAAGAAACGACGCAGTAAGACAAGAGCCAGTACAACACCAATGGGTGAAAAAGATTTCCGAACCAAAGAAGAAGTTTGATGTACAGAATGAGAAGGATATATTCAACCAATCTAGACAAGAATTCCTGAAGCCAGACATTGCATCGACATCAACTGCACAACATAATAAGGAAGTACTAGCGTATGAGATGCCTCCATCGCTGGACGACACCGAAGAAACACAACAATTGGGACAAGTAAGTCTTATTAAAGGTTTTTTGAAATCCTGTATTAGAATACTAAATGATCCATCCTCTGTTAAAGTTTTACAAAATATGCTAGAAAAATGTAGCATAGAAACATAAGGAAAAATAGAACAGAAAACAGTCAATCACCTACATACAAGGAGGAGAACAAACAGGGAATTCATGTTGAACGCCAACATTGGAGATTTCATCATGGGAGATATCATACTGGATTTAGGATCCGAACTCAATGTATTACCTAAGAAGACATGACAATGTATGGGAGAGCCCACATTAGGATATTCACCTGTTCAGTTGAAACTAGCAAATCTACACACAATTCTATCGATTGGAAGACTAAAATGGGTAACAATAGATCTGGTGTTAGGGACCTAACCCCTGATGTAGGTAGAATAATATATTTTCATGTAATAAAGGTCAATATTAATAAGGCCTAACAATAAGGAAGAATAAGTCCAGTGTAAGAAGACCTAATAGAATCTTTCGCTTCTAGAAGGATCTTCCTCTAGATGTTTCTTTTGATAGATAGATTTAGTATAAATAAGAGTCGAGGGTATGAGAAATTTTATCTTGGATATTATTGTAATAGATCTCTGCTCTTCTCGAGGTTTCCCCCTCGAAGAGGCAAGTGAACATTTCTCTCGGTAATCAAAGTGTTATTTCTGGTGTTATTTTGCTATCATTTTGGTATTATCGTGGTGTTTTTCTGGTTATATTGTTTTTCATATGCCATTTATAGATATTTATTTATGTTCTGCATACTTTTTGTATCTGGAATATTACAAGTGTTATCAGAGCACCTTCCTCAGTAGAAAATTGTGGGTTAAATTTTTTCAGGGTAGAGACATATTTCAGCGTCTTTAAGCTACAAAGATATGTCGTTACACACATAAACCCATGGTCAGGGATTCATACATGCAAGAAATATAAGTGGTACTTAAGTGCACATCTGTTGGCCACCCTTGTAACCCCTGTTGGTACCCCTTCGAGTGCTAGTGCATTAGAAAACACATGTATACGGATCAACCAAGATCTCTTGAATCCCTCCATAGATAAACTGATCGGCTGCCTGACTTCTATAGTTCCATCGAGAACAACACTCAGGAAGATAATCTCTAGTACCTGGGTAGTCGGGTAGTATGACTAAGGGTACAGTCTAGCCTCCTTAGTTGGTGCCCTGAGATATTGGGTTGAGTACTACTGTTGGACCCCGCACGTATATCAGAGCGTTATAGCACAGGGAAAACCCTTGTCTATAGAACCCTTTAATACCTAACCCTTGGGATGAAAATGAAAACAAAACAAACAATATCTATTGCGGTGCAATTGTGTCTCTTGCATTCAAGTTGTGAAATTACTACACATTTCTTCATGTTAAGCATTTGGACATTTCATCACTGCAATATTCTTCAGATTGAAGTATAACTCTGCAGGAGCTATATATATATATATATATATATATATATATATATATATATATATATATATATATATAT
>ML805785.1:295139-327239 GCA_009831015.1 Picea engelmannii | reverse complement strand
GAATCTGAATCTTGGTGATCTGCTTGCGTTGCTGGAGAAGTGGCGTTGCTTAGCTTGTTGAAGGCTGTCACGAACTTGTGGCTGGAAAGATTGGACCTTTTTAACCAGTCTGGCTTCATGAGATGACTGTGTGCAGAAGGAATATTTGTGCTTTGTTGCAACCTTGTCGACCTGCTTCTGGTGGATAGAAGGTGCTTGGGCCGAGGCTATAGTGGTTGCCGTATCCTTTTCTTCCCCTTTTGAACAGATTGTGGAGAAGATGAATTTTGTAGTATGAGATACTACCTTGCATCACTGTTTAGGTGGGGCAGTAGTTGGAACTACCTCTGGTATCCTGTAGAGATGACCCCCCAGAGTAATAATGACACAACTTTTGGATGGAGGAAGATTGATCTACGATCCATGTTGCTCCCCTTTTTCTCAAAAAACATCGTTTAGGGCCTCAAAATGGCCTCGGAAGTTAAAAACTGCTAAAAATAGTAAATTACCAAAATTTCTAGAAACATGTTTTGGGCCAGTTGGAGAAGGTGGGTGGCCACCGATATCCACTTGGATCAACCTGTTCCCTACTCCTTTCACAAATGAGGTGTTGGAGAATGTAGCAAGACATGAAGCTTATTCATTCACCGACGGATTCTCATGATACCATCAGATCAAGATAGCACCAAAAGAAATATACAAGACCATTTTTTCCATGGAATGGGGATCCTACTAGTATACAATCATGTCATTTGGACTGAAGAATGCACCAACAATATTTTCCAGAGTAGTCATAGCTGCATTCAAATCATTCATGCACCAGTTTCTAGAGGTATATCTAGATGATTGGACAGTCTATAGTCTATTGAAAGAACATGTAGAGGTCTTGTGGCTAATGTTAGAAATATGCAGGAAGTGTCATATATCGTTAAACATCAAGGATTTCATCTTTGGAACACCTTTTGGAATACTATTGGGCCATATAGTATGCAATAAAGGATTGCTAGTAGATCCTGCCAAGATTGTAGTAATTGTTAATCTACCACCACCAAAAACACTCCGCCAACTGAGAATGACATTAGGACATGGAGGATAAAGGGGTACACATAGATCACTGTTCCAATGGATAAATTGCTAAGAAAAGACACAATTTTTTAGTGGAATGAGGGTTGTCAGCACAGATTGGACACCCTAAAAGAGACGATGGTAATTGCACCAATACTAGTATTATTTGATTGGGAAAATACATTCCATGTACATGTAGATGCAACAACCATAGCACTTGGAGCTATTCTAGTGAAGCCAGGAGCAAGAGAATTGGACCATCCTATAACATTTTCTAGCAGAAAACTGTCAGAATCAGAGCAAAACTACAACACCATAGAGAGAGAAGGCTTAGCTATGGTCTATGTGCTTCAGAAATTCAGGCATTATTTATTGGGAAAACATTTCAATATGTTCACGAAACATTCAATGCTCAAATACCTCGTCAATAAGACAATATTGGGGGGGGATAATTCATAGATGGTTATTGTTGTTCCATGAATTTGAATTTGAAGTGATAATCAAACCAGGAAAGTTGAACGCATGACCTAATCACCTATCGAGGATCACTAATGGAGAGGAACCTATTAATGTAGAGGACAAATTTCCTGACGCACAACTATTTTCAGTCCATATAGTTGATGAATACTTTTTAGACATCACCCAGTACTTGAGTATAGGGACTGCGCCACAGGAATTCAACACTTTGTAGAAGAAAAAACTGGTAATCAGGGTTGCAGACTATTAGTTGATTGTAGGACGCTTATACAAAATGGGTGCAGATAACATCTTGAGAAGATGTGTGCTAGAACATGAAATACCAAGGATTTTAGTAGAATCCCATGAGGGAATAGCAGGAGGACATTATGCAAGCAAAGCTACCGTGCAAAAGGTATTGCGTGTAGGACTATGGTGGCCGACTGTTCAGAGAGACTCAAAGGAATACTTCCAGAAATGTGATGTATTCCAAAGGGTTGGTAAACCGAATAGAAGGGACGAGATGCCCCTAATACCACAAGTAACCTTGCTGGTATTTGACAAATGGGAAATAGATTTCGTGGGACCAATTAACCCACCATCAAAAAGTTCAGGAGCGAGGTACATTATCACTACGACATAATACTTAACAAGATGGGCAGAAGAAATACCAATAAAATATTGCAGTGTAGAGAAAACAACACACTTCTTTTTTGAGCATGTGATCACTAGATTTGGATGCCCAAGGATTTTGATGAGTGACGAGGGAACTCACTTCATCAACAACATTGTTAAGGCTATGACTGAGGAGTTTGAATTTTATCATCAAAATATTACACCATATGATCCTCAAGCAAATGGAATAGTGGAAGCCTTTAACAAAATCCTCGAGAATGCACAGACAAAGATATGAAACGTTAATATGGACGATTGTGACTTGAAAATAATAGCAGTACAATGGGTGTATAGGACCACATGCAAAAAGTTGATAGGACAGACACCATTCAGATTGGTGCATGGAAAAGAAGTAACGGTGCCATTAGAATTTTTGGTACCTAGTCTGCGCGTAGCGGCAATTACAAACATGACAGAACAAGGCGCAGTACAGGAAAGGCTAAGTCAGTTGGTGATCATGGAGGAAGATAGGATTTTAGCAGGGTTTCACCAAGAAGTACAGAAAGCAAGGGACAAATCTTGGCATGACATACATATCAAGAGGAAAGATTTCAAGGAAGGAGACTTAGTCTTGGTGTATGACAGTAAATCCCTTCAGCACCCAGGAAAACTCAGAATGCATTGGTTAGGACCATACAAAGTAAAGACTATCACGGATGGGGGAGTTTAACAGTTGAAGGATTTAGGAGGCACTAAAATCAAATGGATGATCAATGGCAATCGATTGAATCTGTATAGGGACAGTCGATCTCCTGGCACATAAACAAAAAAAAAAAAAAAACTCAGAGGGATTACCACGGGGTTACCACACTGGACATAAGAAGATAGAAACACATGCATATTGCCTCAAAAAGAGAAGGATCATGCACACTAGAAAATGTTAGTAGGGCGGAGAAAGGACCAATGGTCACTAAAAGGAAGAAAAAACGAAAATGGAGGGTACGGAAAATAAGCGCCAACGAACGATGGATATCAAAATCGAATGACAAGAACAATTGATGGGATGTTGCATTAATTGTGCCAACTGACGATGCTAAGGGAATTCAATGGAAAGTACGTGGGAAGTGCTAGTGCATTCAAAACACAAGTTTGGTAACGTCTCTTAGAAGTTTCACCCGATTTCTATATAAGGGAAGCACGCCAAGATTGAAAGGGTTATTTTGAAATTGAGAAAAGCATAGAGCAATAGAGTATACATAGTAGAGAGAAAGTGTGGAGAAGTCACGGAGCCAACTAAGCTTGATGGGGAATATATTTACCACCATGGTACCACCCAAACTGGGAGAGATGAGTTGGACTTGTAGACGACCTCGAAGCAACGTCCGACCACCACCGCAGCCACAAGTGAGAAAACAAAAACTATCTCAGCCTCCAGAAATCGTCAATGTGGATGAAATATCATCGCCCGATATGACACTAGAAAGCTCCACACCAGTGGTGGAGGAAACCCAACAGACAACACCAGTGGGCATGGACATTGATATGTCAGAAATTGGATAGGGCCAACAGGTTGAGGAAGCAGGTAATCATTTGCACCCAAATAACCCTGAAGAAGCCTCGAGATTCAATGGGATGTTCCTGAACCAGGAAGACACGGCCGCTCCAGAATGGTCACACACAACCATGCCAAAACATACACAAGAGGACATAGTGGAAGATGTCATCGGCCGAGAAGATGAGTACGCAGAAGAGAGAATAATGAAGGCTGGAACCTTGAGTAAGCCACCACAGTGCAAGGGAAAACAACCAGTAGCAATATCACAGTGCAATCAGGACACCACATCCATAGTCTTGTTGCACATTCTGGAAGGAGTCCATGTTGCGGGAAGCATGTTAGGCCATGTGGAGAAATTGTGGTACTCAGACCATGATGTGACAGACATGGACAAGTTTCCAGAGTTTTCCAAGCATTTTTACCTGGAAAATGTGGGCATAGAACCCTTTTGCGAACCAATTTACCAACCAAGACAGTGGGCAGTCAAACTGGCCAAAACCGAGACTCTAGGCCTCTTGGACATCCCACATTTTGGGAGGGGCCAAAACAAAAAGAACTGCATCAAGCAGCTAATGGCAGTCACCCACGGAGGATACTTCTGGATAGAACAGATCATCTGAATAGACGTGGACCTAATTTCATACATCACAGGGTTTCCAACCAGGGGGGAGACACCCGCGTAGTTCCTTGATGACAAGATGAAGGAGAAGGCACTGGCCGAGAAAATGAAGAAGAAGTATGGTACATAAAAAGGGTCGCACTGAATCATAATTAAGTGCATTAGTGACGCAGCCACAAGGATGGCCACAAAAATCATGGCATGCAAGTTACTCAGGAAATATTGCAAGGAGAAATTCCCTCTTAGGGTCATCGCAGCTGCAGCACAATGTGCGGAGGGCACCAAACTCAGTTGGGCCTCGTATTTGTTGAATATGTTTCTGGAAGACTGCAAGGATGCACAGGACCTGGGGATAGAATTTCACTATTCATGGATACTCGTCTTGATCGCTTTGGTCAGATGGAAGGAGCCTAAGTATTCATTCTTTGCTGCAAGATCCAATCCTTTCCATGCGTCTCGATACCTATCATTGGGGAGCACTCCAGACCCCAAGAACAAAAGGGTGAATGCAGGCATATTTGAAGGATATTATAACGACTTGTAGGAAAGCATCTCCAACACTTGGAAGATTATGCCAGAGGTGGTCGCACAATATCAAGGAATAGATAACTTCAAAGTGACCAGGCATACAATGTGGATCCAAGTGCATAACAATCTCGACAACCAATGGCTACAACTGTGGTACTACATCAAGGAATAGGATGTCGAAATGGCTATCAGGGATTGGAACGATGATTGGAGAATTTGAGTCCTGAATCAAGAGATTCCCACAGGTAAGGAGGTGGAGGTAGGGCAGGAACAAAAACCTGCAGAAGACAAAATGGTGCCCAAGAATCCAAGGACAAGAAAGAACCAGGTTCAACAAAAGAAAGGGGGCGTGTCCAAGAATGACACTTAGGTGGGGCAGAAGAACAACACCCAAGTGCCAAAGGAAGGAAAAATAGAATGAGACAGCACAGGGGACCACATCAAATGATACTCAACAGGATCAAGGCCAAACCAAGAGACCAATTATACAAACAAGGGGTGTACACAAGAAAACTAAGGTGCACAAGACGCCACCAGAATATATGATCACAGAGGATGAAGAGGACCTCGTGGCCCAGATGATCCAGGATCGAACAACCGAGGACTTTTATGAATCTCAGCACTAAAGGGATAGGATGCAAGATGAGCTGGCAGACATGAGTCGGCTCCTCGAGCAAATCAGAGAAATGCAGAGGGCCGACAGGGGAATAGAATCAGTCCCAGTGGCATCACAGACAAGAGTCAAGGCCAAATCGAGTGAGTAGGATGGGATCTAGATGACAACACAACCAAGATCAACATTTCGCGTCACACCCAGCATGCTATGCATGGATGAAATTGTGGTTCAAAAACCCTTGAAGGATTTCGCCCAAATACAGTTGGTAATGATGTGGATACCAACCAAGGCCTTGTATAAACTGCAATTCAATGTTGCATAGGAGGTACAGTCACACGCATGCACAGACACAATGGAATTGCAACATACAAAGGACAACTGAGATGATTTGGAATTGGTGCTCGAGAAGATCAAGATCGATACCAAATATGATAAAGACCGTGCAGATAGGTTGGAGCAGGGATTGGTTGTATCCTATGAGAAAATCTCAAAGAGCCCACAGACAGTGGATCTCACGATGAAGCAGAATATTGATCAAATTGTGCAGAAAATTGATCAATACAGGCAGGATATCAAACACCTCCGAGAACATCTCATACCTACCACTCCCCCAGAGGTGAAGGAACAAAGGAAGCATGAAGCAACAATGCAGATAGAGGAGATGGAACGACAAGTCAGCACAACGACCGACTTGTTCGATAAAGAAACACAACTATGGACAAAGATGGAGGAGGTTCAACAAGTCCAGCAGTGGGACCAGGAAGAAGGGAGGATAAGTGAAACTATCCAGGACCTCAAGTAGAGGCAGAAGACGATATCGATCATGAATCGCATCAAAGGGGCATGGGATATGAAGAATCTGGAAGCAGAACTCATAGTTGTGCAAACACAAAAGAAGGAGTGCCAAGCTCAAATGGAACCTCTCTAAGAGCAGGCAAAGGAGTTCATTGTGCAGGTAGAAGACGCAAAGAGGAACATGGCACAAACTCAGGCATACTACGTAAAGATGATCAATGGGGATATTGTAGTACAGGTATTGGAGACACTCAGGGAGAAGACCATGTAGGCTCAATTGCAATAAAAGGAACTCATAGTAGATATTGAAGAGGTGCACACAACTTAGGTGGCTCGGGACGAGCCACATGTTAGTTTTGGGGGCATGTTGGATGCAGACCTAGCCAGGAAGAAAGGATATTTTTGGAAGAAAAGCATGCAAGAGGGAAAAGATGACTGGAAGGAAAAGCAACACATCCAAGAGAAGCAGGCGAAGTGCACATGCATGTAAGACCTAACGACACTAGGTTTAGGATTTTTGAAATGCATTGTAATGGATAGTGACTTGAGGATATCAATAAGTAGTACTTAGGTGACAGAAGGGGAGAATAGAGAGGAAATACATGGAGAGATGGAAAGAGAGAGAGAGTTTTAAATAATGTATGAGTCATTAAGTTGGTGAGATAGGGAAGGAGTGAGCGGATCGATCCAGAGGGTTATATCGCAGGATGAGGAGCCTAGTGTGATATAGTCAGCCTTGATGGGATATAGGAGCCTTTGGAAAAGGGAGAGACATAATATTGTAACCATGCGCGACGTGATATCTTTCTGATACATAATAAAAGATTGAGAGCCAGATCTTTGTGGATGTATCTCGGGAGGGGGTGAACCATGGTAAAACCTGTGTTATGTGAATGAATGTATGCATCTTTCTGACTAAGTAATTGATGATTGTTAGATGAATGAAGTAGTTAAGTAGATATGGTATTCCACATGCATGCATAGAATGAATATTATAACTAGATGATAGATAGAATGAATAAATATTACAGAACATGATCGCAGATCGTCGCTCAGTCTCAGGTTGCAAACAATTGAGTATTGCATCCACCCATAGAGCTATCTCAGGTGAGACTATGAAGTACACTCTGTGTGTTGCGTTTCCTTCTGGTTTACCGGATGGGATGATAGTTTAAATGGATTTTGTTGGGAAGTTTAATAAATCTGAACCGGGGTCAATCTAGGATGGTAAGGTAGAATCATAATGAACCATAAAGAATCCCCTAGACCAATATAAGAGTAGATATCAAACCAACACATGGTCAAATATTGTAGAATGACAGTCCCTCCTAGAGAACCACAACAAAACAACAACAGTCACATACATGAGCCTCATAAGAGAACATGGATAAGAAAGAAGAATCAATAAAGCAATGAATAATGCACACTCACTCTACAAGCTAAGCAGAGGAAGCGTGATTAGTATGTTGATAGTGGTTGTTCAAAACACGAAGAACATGTGAACAAAGACCAAGTCCCACAGATCAAAAGATTGGAAATAAAACGAGATGAAGAAAATTATACATAGAAAAGGAAAGATATCAGATACATAAATATTTGGAAAACAACTGAAAGGAAACAAACACAGGTAGAAAAGGAACATGTTCAAGAGATTGTACTTTAAGTCACTGTAGTGAAAGATGAATCCACAAACAAAAAGAAAGAATTCAGAGCTCAAAGAGATGATGAATCTACTAATGACGATGATGATGAATACACTTCAGAGCAGGAATTCTTCTGAGCCATCCAGCTTAGAGACTCCCAGATAATATGAATAATAGACAGGGGGATTCTATGTGGTAGCTGAGACAAACTAGAGAACCATCCTTCGACCAACTTGCAGAATTTAAGTAGACAGTTTCAGTGCGTTCAATTAGCAGAAGTACAATATGATAGATTAATCAGTTGTATTATTACTTCATGATAGTACAACAACATATGAGTCAAAATTTTGGAAAGTTTTGTAGTAGACTCTTGAACAATATGGACAGATATGGACGTGAAATTAGCTTTTCTGAACGGGGAACTTGAAGAAGAATTCTACATTGAACAACTAGTTCCTAAAGCATGGTACTCTAGACTAGATAAATATCTACAGAAGTCAAGGTTCAAAAAAGAAAGCACAGACAACAACCTCTACATCTAGGTAACTCAATATGGTATTTTATTGATTGAAGTTTATATTGATGATATTATTTTCAGAAGTATTAATGACAGGTTAAGCCAGAAATTTTCAAAGGATATGCAGAATGAATTTGAAATGTGATTGCTTGGAGAACTATCCTTCTTTCTAGGTCCTTAGATACATCAAAGAAACGAAGGAATTTTTATTTCTCAAACAAAGTATATCAGAGAAATGATAAAGAGGTTCGGATCAGAATATTTCAAACCAGTTACCACTCCTATGCAAACCAGTTGCAAGTTGAGAAAAGATGATGATTCAAATTCTACATACCAGAGGAAATATAGGTCAATGATTGGTAGCTTACTATATGTGACAAGATCAATGCCATATGTATTGCAGGAAGTTGGACAGGTGGCACGATTTCAAGTAGCACCAAAGGAATCACATGTATTAGTAGTGAAGAGGATTTTCAGATATGTCAAAGGAACATAAGAGTTTGGATTATGGTATCCAAAAGGAAAGGATATATCACTTATTTCCTACATAGATGCAGATTGGGTAGGTTGCAATGATGACCGACGAAGCACCAGTGGAGAAACGTTCTACTTGGATATAAAGGTTGAGTATGATGAGCCCATTCAAATCTATTGTGATAATACAAGCGCCATCAATATCTCAAAGAACCCAGTGATGCACTCCAAGACGAAGCACATTCCAATAAATTATGACTTTATACGGGAACAAGTTGCATAGAATAACATCAAAGTTGAATATGTGGGCACAAAATAACAAGTGGTAGACATCTTTACAAAACCGCTTCCAAGGGAAACATTTGAGTATCTTTGCCAAAGACTCAGAGTAATTTCTACTCCAAAATGAATTCGTTTGAATTTTTATCTTATATGTCTTATATTTACATGAGGAAGCACCATAAAGAGGGTAGTTCAGGTTGGGAGATCAGTTTCAGGAAGATTTTAGTCAGGGGGAGAAGCCCTGGATGGAAAGATACCTTTTCCATTGATGATAAAGGGGGAGAGATTTATCAGATGCAGATCATAGAGGCATGGTTACAAGGGGAGCGATGGTCATGGGGGGAACATGAGTGATATGAATTCAGTATTACATGTCTTAAGTATTGCAATAAAGTGGTTCCATCAATGCAAAAGGGGGATATTATTGATTAATTGGATTGGTTTTAATTGATGTCAACCCTTGAAGAAAGTCTGGTAACAAATTCGGTAGCACAAAGGTTTGGGTAATGGACCCAAGTTTGTTTGATGGATAATGGTATGAATTTTGATATATTTTTAGGTAATACTATTCTAGATGGATAGTACATGTCATGCCATTTCTGATGGTATGTGGAATGTCACATAACTCCTCACGGTTAGAGAGTTATGGCCATGTGAAGTTGGAGAACCCTCATGCATCATCTAGAAGCCCAAAAAGGTCAAAGTAGTCAAAGTGTTTACAAAGAAGAAATGATTTAAATAATAAAGTGAAGCGATGAGTACTATAAGTCAAATAGGATGCAAAAGAAATTATTTAAATAACAAAGTTAATGGAGAACTTACTAATTATGGAAAGTGGTTAAGTTAAGTGCACAAGTAGGTTAGCCCTAAAATAAGGAAAGTGGTTTAAGAGATTGTAGAAGGTAAATAATAAAGTGAAGTGATGAGTGTACTATAATTCAAAGTGGATACAAAATAAATTATTTAAAGAATAAAGTTAATCGGGAAAGTACTAAGTGGACAAGTGGCTAGAAGTGGGTTAGCCCTAAAATAAGGAAAGTGGTTTAAGATGGTTAGTAAGTAACCCCTTGAGGAAGCTACATAAAAGTATAAATAAGAGGGAAGGGTCTCTCATTTTAATCACACTTGAGCATATTGAATATCTACAAGTGACTAAGGTAACCAAAGGATATCTAAGCCAAATTTCAGAGGGAAGGTGAAGTAAATAAGTCTGAAATTCAAGGGAGGATAAATTCTTTTGATGATGCTTTCCAAGGTATGTTATTTACAGTTCATCTCACAATTTTTGCAATAATTTTTTTTCTAGAATGATTCAAACCGTGAAATTGGGAGGCTATTGAGGAAACATATCCAAGTAGCTATGATAAAAAATTCATCTTGTGGGTATTTGTATTTTTGGAGTTACAGTCCGTGGAAAATAGGGCTTGTGGCTAGTCCTGAAACTAGTCTAAAACAAGAGTTTCGGGTAAAAACATCATAAATTATTCATAATAGATCTAAATTCAGTATGACCAAATGTATTTTTTATAGTACAGTCTTTAGTATTCTATGTACCATTTTCAGATCCATACAACAAATATTCTGTGCGGGGCACTCCCTACAAGTTTGCTCTCTAGAATAAGCCAAAATTCAACAAGGTATGTCATTTTTGCTATAATGCATCTTCTAAGAGGTTCCAAGTAGTGAAACCTGGAGGAATTGCATAAAAGACATTGAAGAATGTGGTGTATTATTTTCAGATCTTTATTCATTACAGGTACATAGTTATGATTATTTCAAGTTAGGGTTGTTGACTAATCCAAAATTAGTCATGTGAGACTAAAGTAAATTTTGATGAAAATGTTAGTCTCTTGTTGTTAAAGTTAAGGAAGGCTTGCAGGTATGTTATCATATACACTAGGTCTATTACAGAGTTACAAATTAGATTTGGATGATGAAATTGATGAGGGATTTTGGTTGAGGTACATGTTGGGTACATGGTTGAGACAAGTAGTTGATGAGTTGGCACATACATGAGGTGTATAGTTGATGATGTTGGTACATCTTGATGAGTCATAGTTTATGTGTATTTGATGCATGATTGGTACATATTTGGTGCATGGTTGATGCACTCGTTGATGGTACAGGTTGAGGTACAGGTTGATGCATGGTTGATGCACTTGTTTATGGTATAGGTTGATTACGAGTTGTTTGGATAGGTTATTGTGACATGTTATTTGCACAGGTTTGGTGCATAGTTTATGCATTTGTTTATGGTACAAATTGACGTATAGGTTGATGTATGGTACATGTTGGCATAGGTTATTGGTATAGTTTATTACAGGTTTATTGGTATAGGTATACAACAATATATCTCATAGTGATAGTGTGATAATGGTTCCATCATTCTACTTCTACGTCATGGCAGTTGGACGGGGCAGGGACAGGTGGTTTTAGCCACCTTCTGGTTGTATCCAGAGGAAATAGGGGGTTGTAGCCTCCTTATGGTTGTATCCATAGAATTGGGGAGTTGGATCTTCCCTCAGGTTTTAGCATGAGAAACTAGGGGGTTGTAGCCTCCTTCTGGTTGTAGCCATAGAATTGGGGAGTTGGAGATTCCTTCAGGTTGTAGCCTGAGAAACTAGGGGGTTTGAGCCTCCTTCTAGTTGCAGCTAGAAAACAAAGGAATTTGGTGCTTCCAATGAATGTAATTCTTAAATACATATAAGAAAATGCATTATGTGGTTTTCTCCCTCTTTGGGTTTCCATGTAAAAACATTGGTGTACTGTGTATGTGTATGATTGCTCATTTTTTCATTGTTTATTTACTCTACAACTATTGGATGATAATGCTACATTGATATAACACTTACTTTTTGTGGTTAAAAAGGATAATTTCTCTATTATTGATTCACCCCCCTCTCAGTAATCCAACAATTTTGATAAGACAACTTTTATTGACAATTTTGGAGAGGATAAGTCCTCAACAACTTTGGTTATAGACCTCTCTCGAATGAAAATGGAATCCAAGAAGAAATTAAAATATTTTAACCAACAACTCCTCACTCTGACAAATAAAATCCCTCTTGATTTTGAACATGTTTATGATGTATCAACTGAGTTCTACACATCATCCCTTCTAGTTTCAATAACAATGTTTGTGAAAACAACTGAGAAGAATACGCTGGAAGACATGTTTAAAGAAGCTATTAAATTCTAAAAAGATATGTTAAGTCTAAAGGGTAACCTAGGAGCTGAAGCCCACAAAGAAAAATCCAATACCAAAAGTAAAGTGACTTCAACAAAACCTTCAAAAGACACTAAGGATCAAGACTCCTTGGATATGGAAAGCCTCCAAAGGATCATAAAGAAACTCTCCATTGACATCATTGATATAAAAAAGAATGTAGGAGAAGGATCCTCAAACCAAAATAAATTATTCACCTACCCTATGAAGAAGCCTACCCCTCCTTCAAACAAGTCTAACCCCCCTACTGAAGGAATACATATGGAATACTTCATGAAAGAATCCAAAATATCAAATTCCAATGACCATGCATCCTCTAACCAAGAGAGAGGAGAAAATGGGGAGGAGAAATAATTTGAGGAAATAGAACAATATGTAGATTCTGGAGAGACACCATGCTAGGGAGTAATTTTTTTTTTCGGATGTATCATGTGATTTCCCTGGGGAGGGGGGAGAAGAAATGGAAGAAATTAATTTGTCTCAAAATGTAGTTGCCACAAGGAGTAAAAATAAAACTTCCCCATCAACTCTACTTCTACCTCAAAGCCCGCCAACACATCAACAACTCCCCACACAAAGTATCCTAGCAGAATGTAGTATTATCATCCCCCTACAACCTCTAAGTTGGAATATGAATTTATGGGAGACCTCAAGAGAAGAAAGGCTAATATTTCTCTTTTTGAACTCTTAAAGCTCCCTCGAATTCAAGAAAATTTCATTAAAAATTTGTAGGGATCAACTACTACCAAAACTTGAGAAGGTACTCAGGGAGGGAGTAAATAAAAGGAAGAGGCATTTCAAGGAAATAAGACCGAGAAAAAATCTCCATAGAAGCAATCAATTGCCAATGCCTCTTTGACAAGTGAAAGGTCAACATTTACAACTCCTCCTTTCTTGTTGGCCTTTGAGATTTTTAACCTAAATGTTCATAAGTGCATGTTTGATTTAGGTGCATCCTCTAATGTAATGCCATATGCAGTCTTCCATAACTTTAACTCTAAACTTAAAGAATCTAATATTCAAATAATCCAACTAGATCGATCAACCATGAAGATCATGGGAGAATTGAAAAATGTGTTGATTAGATTTGCATCCAACCCAAATGTGCATCATATGATTGACATAATTTTGGTGGATATAACTGAGACATATGGATGTTTATTGAGTCAATATTGGTCAACTATGCTCAAAGGATATTTTTCTATTGACTGGTCTCAACTCTGGCGACTCTACAATGGGAAGTCGAATCAAATAAGGGTGGAGAGAGAAAGGTACATGAAACATGTGGTTACTGACCTTAATGACCCAAATGAACCTGTTATGTTTAATCACTCAATCTTGGGGATTTACAGCTTAAACATTTTTTTCGAGATTTCACCACTAAAATATCAACTTACATCGAATTAGACATGCAATCTGAAATACATCATTGCACTCAGATTGATGATCCCAACTGCAATATAGTGGATAGGTCAGACACTGACCCTCATGTACATACTAACTTTGATGTAAATACTAACACAAATGATAAGACTAATTTTCAAGATAAATCTAACGCTTGTCCAAAAAGTAAACTAAGCATGACCCCAGACATGTGAACTCTTTTTTTATGGATCCAAGTCCAATGAAGGAGAAGGATCTGACTGCATCTTCAAAGATATTTAAGGTAGGAAAACCCTTATAGCATGTAGACTTGAATTCGAATGCACCAATAATACTACTAAGTATGAGGCTCTCATCTAGGGATTAAGAAAAGTAGCATATTTTAAAGTAAATTTGATAAAGGTGTTTGGAGATTCTGAAATTGTGATCAAACAAGTAAGAAATAATATCCATTGCATCTCCAACCATCTAAAACACTACCAACAAGAGGTATGGGATCTAATAACAAATTTTAAATATTTTAGTATTATTCTTGTGCCTCATTCTCTTAATAATGATGCATATTTATTAGAAAATGTTGCATTTAAATTAATCCCATCTGAAAAAATGATGCCTAACACTTTCTATGTGGAATTGTTATATAGGTTGTCTGTACTTCATAACATATTAAAATGGAGAGTCTTCAACGATGAAAAACAAATCATAAAATTCTCACACCTGGAAGACACTTTCAAAGACTTGACCATTGAAGAATACCAACATGACCTAGACATGAATGATCAGATGCAGGTCCCCCTAGGACTTAAAATCAAAGAAAAAAAGAACATGAACCAAAACTATTCCTAGACCTATGGTAATACTCGATAATCTTTATGAATTGGAGGAAAAGTTTAAGAAGGTGACCAACTGTAATACCAACACCTAAGATATGTAGTTTGAAGTCATCAACTTGGGAATTGATGACCACCCCCAAACTATGAATCTTGGTATCAATTGTTCTCCGCATGAAAAGAAAACTTACATTATATTTTTCAATGAATACAAATATTTTTTTTCCTAGACATACGAAGATATTAAAACCTTTGATACTAGAATTATACAACATGTTATACCTGTTGGCGATGGAAGTCACTCCTGGATTGCTAGCAGAAGTAGAGCCCGACACCCATCAGTTTTATGTCACGATTGTATATATATGGGTGATCAAATGGAAGGAAACACGAAACAGTAGTGTTCCAACTCTGAAACTAGGCCAGGTATGCATGAGCAAGTGAGGTCTTGCGTAAATTTCAGACAATGAGTTGTAGTAAAGGGTGAACAGGCGGAAGAATTATATGAGAAGAGCGCAGAGGTCTGTTATAAACAACATGTTTCTAACAGACTGAGGAAGAAGACGTCCAAATGCAATATCATCTTACATTCAAACGCAAAACCAGAGAATGCAGTAATGCAATAATAAATCTTTTATCATAACATAACTGCAATAACTCGCGTGACTCATTCAATCACGAACTCTCTTAGCATGAGATGAAAATAGTCGGAGTAAGAAGAACTGTCTGTCATAAAACAAGAAATCTCATATACAGATACACAAGATGAAAGCTGAAATAGCTGCTAAAACAATACAGTAGGGAGCTCTTCTCAACCATCGATCCTTACAAAAATGGCGAAAACGCCTACATATACTCAAAACAAAACACAACAACGAAAACGAGATACTGCATTAATAACATTGTGTTTGCATGTCTTCTGATAGTCTGCGCATGCATATTGGACGATCGTGTGCCTATGACAGACGCCATCTTAACTGTGCATGGCTCTAGCAAGGGGAGTAGCTGAGCCATTAAATGTCGAGCTAGCGTGTGTAGACCTCCTTCGGCTGGTCGAGAAATCGGGCCTGGATTCTCTGGAAGAATGGGTACACAGGACCCTCCTGAGCAGACTGTTGGTTAGACCCTCCATGCCTTACCTTTAAGGAGTGAGGTGAGGTTTCAACCACCTCCTCCTATCTTCATTTATTTTGAGCGAAAACTAGTCTTGAGGATGGGCCCGATGGCAACTGGAAGTCACGACAGACCTCCCTGTGTAGCTCTTTTCTTTATCCCCACCCAAGTGACCATGGGTTGTGACCCTATGCCTAGCTTTAAGGGCACTTTTGGCGTTTCGGGATTCACGGATGAGAAAAGAGCGGGTCTCTTTTCCTTCGAAATCATGATGGGCAAAATACCGGGAGACCCTGACGGTCGCCGCGTGTTCCCCCACTGATTCTGAATTGATTCGGCAATGCTGCGGGCCCTGGTGGCCACATGATAACACAAACGCCTCTCCTCTGAGCTTGCTCCTTTACGACCAGGCGCCAAAACTGTGGGCCCGGCTTAGAAGAGCGTTGATCGACACTTCGGGGTTCGGGGTTTTGGGATGTGAAACGGTGGGGAGTGCTTACTGCTCGAACTCCCGAATGCCAATATGGCACAGATGCATGTTGCACGTCCTTCAGATGGATGGCTTGGATTGTATTCGCTATTATAAAAGGGGCTACCCCTCTTTACACGCTCGCTTGATATAACCTGAGGCCAAGACCATGGGCTCGACGCCAAAAGTTATTTCGGTACTTCGCTGATCGGCAATTTCAAGTGTAATGAACAGACAACTCCTTGTCTCCGAATCACCGATCCCCGATACGTCGACTGGCTTCCATCTGTCCCAATGAGATCAGATGATCCAGATTTTCTCTGAACCATTGGCGCTGCCCCTCGTGCTAAACCACGGGCAACTTGACAGCCCCGAAAACCCGATGACCGTCAATTAACTTTGTAGGCTGGATCTCGGCTGTCGACATCAAAACTTTGCTCGCTCGCTGACTCGCTACTAAAAAAAAGGATTCTCCCGTGCTGTGCTTGGGAATTTTCCATGCAATCTGCAGACCTGGGTGCTTAGGCCCAAGATAATAAATATCGCTAACATTAGGCTCCATGGGGGATAGAGTCGTCCCTGTGATTCTCTAAGGACTCATTTCACAGCTTCAGTGCCTTGCTGTTGGGCTATGGAGTCATGCTCAAAACATCCCGCTGCTGAAAATACAGGCCAAAAAATAAAAGGAACAAAATAAAGCTACGTGCTCAAAGGAGCTTATTTATATACAGTCCAAATGCTAATAAAATATTTTACATGTGCTAGGTGAAAGAGAACTTCCACCATAGCCATTCAAGCAGCTTCCTGGATAGAAGCTCCTTCCTTCTGTCGATGATCACCAACAGATGGTGTAACCGTGACAGCAGAATGGCTACACTCTTCAACTCCTCCTTACAGGCTGGAGTTGAGATGAAATAGGGCGGCTCCAAGGCATAGGGGAAATGCCACTCCATGTATTCGCTGATGGGGTCATCAAATGAGTGGCCAATTCCAGGAAATTGGTGACAGACAACCTCTTTTGCTACACAGTTGTTCACCTGCGGCCAAATATCTCTGATAAGCACAGGCGGGTGAATAACTGAAATGGGCTTGCTACTCTCGGGCGGTGGCTGCTCACTGACTGGTTTTGAGTAAAGGGCAGACTGCTCCTCTGGTTCCTTTTCCTCTACTTGGCTCTCCCCCGGGTCAGATTCATAATCGTCATAAACATGGCTTGTGGGAAAGCTCTGCTCTTGGAAGTCCTGCATTTCCATCTTAGAACATGATTCACAACTGTCATAAAAAGGTTGGCCATTTTGATCAGCAAAAGGTGATGTGGGGTTCTGCTTCTCCTCTTCCAGATAATCATCAAAGTCGGGGGGGAAAAGAGCTTCTCTAATTTGCAGAAATGGAACTATCCCCCGCTCCTCCGTTTCGACCCCAAATGTAAACACATCATGGGAAATCTCATGAAGGAAAAGAGAACAATCCTCTTCCACAACTACCTCTTCATCGTATTGATCTGAGACAACAAGCTCATCGGGGGCAGAAGTTAATGCGTTTACAAAAACTTCAATAATCTCCTTGAAATATCCATATAGAACATCTGCCTCAGAGATTGGAAGATCCTCTGCAAAATCTTCATATTTCAACCCTTCTAATTGGGCAGAGAGATATTTCACCTGCTCCATCAGCTCACTCAGGGAATCCTCTTCCCCCCTGGGATATTCATCGCTTTCATAACCCACCTCAGATGCAGACGAATGGAGAGGAGAAAGGAATAATTCCTGATCCAGGACGTCAGGATTATCCTCACAACCTATGTCATAAATAACTTCATTTTGTACAGAGTTGTGGTATCCCTCACCACAGTTATGACAAATTAACTCAGAGGGATAAAACTCCTGACAATAGGCGATGAAAGCTGCATGAAACTCAGAGAGTGAAGAAATGATAGCAGGGGGTAAATAATGGTACCATTTACGTGTGTCCCCTGCTAACGAGATCATGAGCATCTTAAGTAATACATCCTCATGATGTATCTCCCACTGACGCATGAGTTCATGAAACTCACTGAGGTGCTGAGCAGGGTTGTCCTCTTCACATTTTCCAAAAATGGGCAAATAATCGCCCCATTCATTCAGAGAGGGGACAACATTAGGAAAACCAGGAATAGCAAAAAAATTAAAAGGAGCAAACCTGCGAGCAAGGATTTTCTCCATATCGAACCATTGGAGTCGCCAATTGATCCTTGAATCATGGAGTCGCCAGGTGAAAGATGCGCAGCTTCGAATGTGCCTGGTCCTTGTTCACCATCAAAGGTTAGATCCTAACGTTGTTGTTACCCTAGGAAGCTTCTCAGGCTGAGAAAGCAGCTGCTGAAACTTTCTCAAGAAAGCTCCTATGGGTCAGCTTTCAGGTGTGTCAACAGTAGCCATAGCTGAAACAGTGAAGTGGAAACAATGGAGTCACCACAATGGATTCGCCAGGTGCACAGTAGCAATCTTGAAGGGCTCTTATGTCTGATGCACCTTCAGAATCAGAGGCTCAATGTCGTTATGCCCAGGGAAAATCTTCAACTTCGTCCCCAGCAACGGCGCTAGAAATATTGGCGACGGAAGTCACTCCTGGATTGCTAGCAAAAGAAGAGCTCGATGCCCATTATTTTTATGTCACGATTTTTTATAGATGGGTGATAAAATGGAAGGAAACTCTAAACAGTAGTGTTCCAACTTTGAAACCAGGCCAGGTATGCATGAGCAAGTGAGGTCTTGCGTAAATTTCAGACAATGAGCTGTAGTAAAGGGTGAACAGGCGGAAGACTTATATGAGAAGAGCGCAGAGGTCTTTTATAAATAGTAGGTTTCTAACAAACTGAGGAAGAAGACGTCCAAATGCAATATCATCTTACATTCAAACGCAAAACCAGAGAATGCAGTAATGCGACAATAAATCTTTTATCATAACATAACTGCAATAACTCGCGTGACTCAATCAATCACAAACTCTCTTAGCATGAGATGAAAATAGTCGGAGTAAGAAGAACTATCTGTCATAAAACAAGAAATCTCATATACAGATACACAAGCTGAAAGCTGAAATAGCTGCTAAAACATTACAGTAGGGAGCTCTGCTCAACCATCGATCCTTACAAAAATGGCGAAAACGCCTACATATACTCAAAACAAAACACAGCAGCGAAAACAAGATACTTCATTAATAACATTGCGTCTGCATGTCTTCTGACAGTCTGCGCATGCAGACTGGACAATCGTGCGCCTATGACAGACGCCATCTTAACTGCGCATGGCTCCAACAAGGGGAGTAGTTGAGCCATTAAATGTCGAGCTAGCGTGTGCAGACCTCCTCCGGCTGGTCGAGAAATCGGGCCTGGATTCTCTGGAAGAATGGGTACACAGGACCCTCCTGAGCAGACTGTTGGTCAGACCCTCCATGCCTTACCTTTAAGGAGTGAGGAGAGGTTTCAACCACCTCCTCCTATCTTCATTTATTTTGAGCGAAAACCAGGCTCGAGGACGGGCCCGATGGCAACTGGAAGTCACGACGGACCTCCCTATGTAGCTCTTTTCTTTCGCCCCCTCAAAGTGACCATGGGATGTGACCCTATGCCTAGATTTAAGGGAACTTTCGACGTTTCGGGATTCACGGATGAGAAAAGAGTGGGTTTCTTTTCCTTCGAAATCGCTATGGGCAAAATACCGGGAGACCCTGACGGTCACCACGTGTTCCCCCACTGATTCTGAATTGATTCGGCAATGCTGCGGGCCCCGGTGGCCACATGATAACACAAACGCCTCTCCTCTGGTCTTGCTCCTTTACGACCAGGCGCCAAAAAGGTGGGCCCGAATTAGAAGAGCGCTGATTGGCACTTTGGGGTTCGGGGTTTCGGTATGTGAAATGGCGAGGAGCGCTTACCGCTCGAACTCCCAAATGCCGATATGGCGCGGATGCGTGCCGCGCGTCCTTTAGATGGATGGCTTGGATTGTATTCGCTATTATAAAAGGGGCTGCCCCTCTTTACATTATCGCTTGATATAACCTGGGGCCAAGGCCATGGGCTCGATGCCAAAAGTGATTTCGGTACTTCATTGATCGGCGATTTCAAGTGTGATGAACGGACAACTCCTTGTCTCCGAATCACCGATCCCCGATACGCCGACTGGCTGCCATCTGTCCCAACGAGATCGGACGATCCAGATTTTCTCTGAACCATTGACGCTGCCCCTCGTGCTAAACCCCGGGAAACTTGACAGCCCCGAAAACCCGATGACTGTCGATTAACTCTGTAGGATGGATCTCGGCTGCCGACAACAAAAATTTTCTTGCTTGCTGACTCGCTACTGAAAAAAGGGATTCTCCCGTGCTGCGCTTGGGAATTTTCCGTGCAATCTGCAGACCTGGGTGCTTAGGCCCAAGACAAGAAATATCGCTAACAATACCAATGAATCCTCAGATGAATCCCTTCCAACAAAATCTGAGAAAAATGCATCCTAACTTAGAACCTCTAGTGAAGAGCATATTGAACAAACTCCTGGTTGCCAAAATTATTTTTCCTTCCAGGCATACCCAATGGATTTTCAATCTTGTCCTTTCCATGAAGAAGAATGGGCATATTAGGCTCTGTGTTGACTTCATAAATTTGCATAGAGCCTCAGAGAAAGACAATTACCATGTAACCCCGATGGAGCAGATATTGTAGTGTGCTTTTGGATCCTACATGTTATCCCTCTTAGATGGATTCGCAGGATACAACCAAGTTCTAGTTTCCCACGATGATAAATTTAAAATAGCATTCAAACACAAGTGGGGAAGCTATGGATATAAGATAATTCCCTTTGAAGTAATTAATGCAAGGGAAAATTTCCAAAGAGCTATGGATGTAACATTTATGGGATTGATTGGAAAATTATTGGTAGTTTACCTAGATGATGTATTTCTATTCTCTAAATATAAAAAGGATCACGTGAATCATCTAAGGAATATTTTTTCCAGGTGTAGAAAATATGGCATCTCCTTAAACCCCCAAAAATATTCCTTTGTGGTAAATGAAGGAAATATCATAGGATTTGTAGTCTCCAAATCCAGAATAATGGTAGAACCAGAGAGGACAAAAGTGATTGCTAAAATCAAATTTCCCCATAATAAGAAATCTTTGCAGTCCTTTCTTGGAAAAATAAATTCCATAAGGAGGTTTGTTACAAGCTTTGCGAAGATCTTCAAACCAATCCAAGATATGATAAAAATGACGTTGAATTTAAATGGGGCCCCAAGGAAAGGGGATCCTTCACAAAAATCAAGAAAGAAATAGTGAACGATCCATCCCTAATAAGCCTTGATTTTGATAAAAAAATTCATCCTATACACATTCACATATGATACTGCATTTGCAGTTGTCCTCACTCAAAATAAAAAGGAGAGGAATGAATTTCCATTATATTTTATGAGTTTATGGTTATAGGCAGCAGAGATAGACTATCCCGAGGTAGAAAAATAGGCTTATGTTATATTTAAGGAAGTAAAACACTTCAAACCTTACCTGTTAAAATCCAAAACTAAGGTAATAGTGCCTTACCCCGTGATCAAAAAAATTCTTGCACAAAAGGAACTAGGAGAAAAAATGGCCAACTGAATGACATCCTTGCAAGAATATGATTTAGAAATTAATCCTATGAAAATTGAAAAAGTACAAGGGATGTGAGAGCTCGCTACTAATTTAGAAGGAGGTGCCAACATTGAGGAGAAACTATACGAAGAAGGGATTATAGTTGAAGAACAAATATGTTATGTTCCTATTACTTCATATTCCTAGCACTATGAAATGAAAATTCTTTTAATTTATGGACACACTCCTCACTATATTGAACCAAGAAAGAAGAAGACCCTTGGGATGAAGTCTTCCAATTACCAACTAGTCGAAGAAATTATTTTCAAAAGGAACTATGATGATGTATTGCTTCTGTGCCTTGAAAAGGATGATGCAAACATAGTCCTATCAATTTTGCATGATGGTCTTACTGGACAATATTTTGGAGGAGATGAGATACGAACAACATCGTAAGGGAAGGTTATTATTGGCCTACCATGTTCAAGGACACACACGCCTATGCTATAAAATGTGAGGTATGCCAAAAGTTAGCTAGAAGAGAAAGGAGACTAATATTCCCGTTGCAACCTGTCATAGTGGATTTCCCATTTAAACGGTGAGGTATGGACATAATAGGAGAAATAAAACCCAACTCTTCCCAGCTACACAAATACATATTGAAAGCTACTGATTATTTCACTCGTTGGACAGAATATATCCCGCTCAAGGTGGTAAATGAGGATTAGGTGATATATTTTCTAAATTCTCACATAGTAACCAGGTTTGATGTTCCTCAATCTTTGGTTTTTGACAATACAAAATACTTTTCTTCATTGAAATTAACTAAATATGCACTGTAAAATAATATCAAAATGAAGTATGCAGTGAACTATTATCCCCAGGGTAATGGTATGGCAGAGTCCATGAACAAAACTTGATCAAAATTTAAAAAAATATTGTTACTAATGACCAAAGAAATTGGCATCTAGTTTTACCTGATTCCCTTTGGGCTGACACAATCACACCAAAATCCTCCTTGGGTAATTCTCCCTTTTTCTCGGTATATGGTCAAGAAGATATCCTACCTACTCACTTGTTCTTTCCCTCCCTACAATTATCCCAATCTATCCAAGAAAAAAATTGTCTAATCATGCAACATCTAATAGACATCCTCCCCAAATAAGAACAAAAAAGGAAACAAGATAAAATGAAACTAGCTCATCACCAAGAGTTAGTAAAACACTGGTTCGATAAGAACTCTTTCAATCTCAAATGATTTTAGATAGGATAACTAGTCCTAAGATGGGATAAGGAACGATTCTAAAGCAAAACATTCTAAGTTTCAACAATTATGGATTGGCCCATATCTGATTCATGAAGTAATTGGCCTAGGAACCATTAAATTGAAAACTCTGGGAGGGAATATTCATGAACTCCTTGCCAATGGTCAAGCCCTCAAACGATACTTCTCCTAATCACCTAGGGTCATGTATACCTATACATTGTAGGATATTTTAATTTCTTGTTTTCAATTTTTCATTATTTATGTTATGTACATTCGTATTTTTTTCCTTTTAACCTTTTTTAATAAGTTTTGACCCACCCACTTGCCTAATGTTCTTTTCAGATTCCAATTCCAAAGTACCTATTTTAAGTGACACAATCTTGATTATAAGGAACCAAGAATCCACCCTCTAGAAGCTTGTTCTCACTAGAATTTTAAACCAGGGAACACAATGTACATGAATCAACATAGAAGGGGATGTGAGGGTCAATCAGTGAGAATTGGGTGGACGAATCTTGCAAGTATTTTCAGAATTCTCAGGTGAAGACTTGGATGAGAAAATTACAAAGTTAGTTGTCAATCATAGTCATCTATTTATCATGGTGTTAATCTCATAAGAAGTTCAAGTGCTTTCACAAAGGTGGGGTATGAATTTGCAGGTACCTTTCTAGGTATTATCAGTGAGCCTTTCCCACTTAACATTAAAATTATAATCCAGCCATGTCCTCGAAAAAATTACCCACCATGATCATATTTTTTTATAGGGATAGCATATCAAATCAACCCTCATACCACCCCACTTCCTTAACACCCAATTTACGATTTCAAATCTTTATATATAAATCTAAAAGGGTGATATTAATGAAAAAATTAAAGGAAGTAGAAAGCACTACAAAATTGTGTGGGAAGTATAAGTAAATCCCTCGGGGCTATGGACACTCATTGGAAATGGGGATATGATTATATGGTATTGAGAAAACTTCGTCGAGGCTAAGGAAAATTAGTGGCAATGAAGCAATGTCGGGAAAAGAGAGATGAGGAACAAACTTAACCTAATTTCAAATCACTGAAAATTTTGTGTGGTGTCATGCTCTATAGACAATTGAGCTTGGGTGAACTAAACAAATTTACCTCATATTTTCACTCATAGATAATACCTGGAATGGGATCTAAAAGTTCTTACTATTTTTACTTATCTTTTAGAAATGAACTCGACGATCTACAACCCATGATATAGGTGAAAGACTATGATTATGCATGGATATTATCTTCAGATCAAGAAATGACCTCTAAATTTGTAAAAGAACTGAGATAGTTGGTTCGTCCCAGTGGATCGTCAATTGTTGTACCCACAACAATTCCCATTTAATTTTTCTACCTTAGGTAAATAAAATGGGACCCCCTTAGTAAATTTCTACATGACATGATACCTAAGGAACAATTTCTTCTAAGTTTTGGCTATCATGAACTATGGAGTTTTTTCCTCGACTTGTTATTGGTCAATAGGATTTTCTAGTGTTCCCTCAATTGTCATGTCCAACGTTTCGCAAGTGCTTAATCCTTACTTTCCAAGCTAGTGTGAATATTCAACAAACTATGGACATCTTACCTATGTTTATTACTTACCTATGCTCATATCACCTAGTAGGGATTTCACAGAAGGAACCTTGCGAATATTCCTCAGTAAGACCTCTAACGATGACCATTTACCCACGAACCACGAAGCGCAAGCTTACAGGAAATGGGTGATTCATAAAGAGAACACATGCCTATCGAGTGTCACATCTACTTACAACCTACAAGGTGCATACCCATGTGTAGAATTTCTTTATGGAAATTTGAAAAAGCACACTATGTAGGTTTCTCTACTTTCTCACATGCAACATTCTAGGATACCTCACAACTCTCCTTCGTTGAAGCATGTTAAGCCTAAATAATACATGCCTCCCTAGTTTGACCGAAATACATTACAGACCCTGTGAAATATCCCATGTCATCGCGGCATCATTCACTTGTGACTAACTTGCACACCGGACCTGTGAGCTGCAAGCCACGAAATAAATCTCCCTACGAACCTTCATTCTAAAAAGGGCACCCAATCATGCGTTATTTCCTACCGATGAAATAATTACTAAGATTTAGTTGCATTAATTCTTCGATGGATAACAGGTTGGATAGTGGGTTGAGACTAGATCATTCACATGATTGATATTAACGACTAAGGGTATACGAATGCCAAGTATTTATGTATCATATTTATCAAGAAAATATATTAATATTTTTGAATTAGATTTGTGCATATGATAAATCTAAGGAACTTACTTATTTGTGGATCTTACAGGTTCGGAGAACTAGGAAATGTCTAAATTCCTAGGTCGCAGAGCCAAAACTCTAGAGTTAGCCATGGAACCTCGGGAAAGAATATCAGATGCGATGACAGTGTCTAATACCAGTCACCACATAATAATTCAAGGTTGTAGCACATAAAAATAAATGTACAACATGTTCTATAGTGGAGAGATTCCAGAGAATGGCCCTGAACTCAGAGTATATCTAAATATATAGAAAATAGGTATCCATACCATTGTCACTAGGCCTGTAGTCCCACCTTATAGTGAAGTTCCTAGGTTGGCATATGGGAATTTGAATACACGGGCATATACCATCACCAACAGAAAGGAGAATTTCCTTTCTCCTCTGAATCCAAACAGTTTTCACAAGATATAGAAGCTCTCGAAACCGTTGGTATTTTGAGCAAGGGATTTCTAGAGAAATTTACTGTAGAAAATTTGAAGACACTAGAGATCATTTAGGATTCATGGGACGAGGGAACTCCCTTCATCTCCAAGCTCAACATTTTATACAATACCCAGTATTTCAAGCCACCATATCATCTAGTGATTTCCATGATATGCAAATTGTATAGGGAAGAGAATTTCATACACTTCAAGTAACAGTGGACGACCATGGTTCACAAAGTAGCAGAAAATGGAGAAATATTCATGTGGGCATCGATATTATCTACCAACATATTCCTCAACATCTAGGAGACCTACAAAGGCACCCAATCAGGTTTTGATATGTATGTCTTTCGTATCAATGTTATTTGTGCATATGTACCTATTCCTGAGATGAATTGGGACTGGAATCCTAGATTCCCCCCTATTCACATATATTTCTTTGAACTCTGTACAAGCCAGTATCATGAGTACTGTTACAGGAAAATCCCCTTGTGGACAAGTGGATTTCATCTTGAACCCTAAATCTCTAAGATCAAGACAAAAAGGTGCTAACTTTGGTCACTGACATCCTTTTAAACCTATCTAAGTCAATCAAATAGAGAAAAGGAAGAAGATGTACCTTTTTACGATGTTTGTCCTTGCCCAGTCCAAGTTGAGCCTTGATCCCCAACCTCTTCAACAACTCCTGCAATCCAATAACAACAGAGACAAAACAACTTCCTATTCTACCATGATTAATTCAAAACTAGATCTATATATCAAAGAAAAGTTCATGTAGGCATACACAACCTTGAAAGAAACAGGCCAAGCACATGTAATAATGAGAACTTGATAGAAATAATTATAGACCTTTGATGAAGTTTCAATAGCCTCTTCCAGCTCTCCTTGTCCAGCCCCTTGCTCAAATAATCCATAATCAAGATGACTATGCCTCACTGATTATCTCCCTTATGCGATCATAAGTTTGATGCCTTCAATGTCTCTACAATACCACTTCTCATGAGATCATAATTTTGGTATATCTAAAAACTCCCTTCATTTCACCATGAGAAGGCCTCCTTATATAAGCTTGGAGAGACCCAACCACCTTAGATATTCTTGGGATAGGTTGAGGATATTTCTCCATCAGTTGTGGATCCTCCCTAAGATCCATCCTTGACCTCATATTCGAATCCAACCAACTCCAGAGATGAGGGGGATTTTTCCCTGATTTTCATCAACAGCCCAAGATTTCCTCAAACATCCCAATGCTCCCCCAGAATGGGGCACAGAGTGTTGCAACACTCCCCCAAAGGAGGGAAAGGAGCGGTGTCACTCCCTGAAAGTGGGCAGGGGAGCACTGCCCAAAATTTCCTTAAAAAATCACAGCCCTCCCCCAGAAGGGTGCACAGAGTGCTAGAACACTCCCCTAAAGAAGGGTAGGGAGCATTGGCACTCCCTGATAGTGGGTAGGGGAGCATTGGCCTTCAAAAATGACTTTTGAGTGGTTTTTTCCATGGTAAAATCTATGTACTCCTCATCAGATGATTTCTCCTTCTTAAACCAATATTTGAGGGTGCCTTTGAAGTGTCTTGTGATGTTGTTCGAGACATGACATGGGAAAGATGACTATATGATGTCTGTGACACTCACGACACTTATGGCTAAAAAGAGACACTTGCAACACTTGTAACGACGAAAATAGGTCATCATTGAAGTGAGTAATTTTGATGTGTAACATATTTTCCCCCAAAGTGTGAAGTTAGAAGATGGAAATTGATGATTGAAGTACTTTGTAGACTTTTTCGAGTAAGGGTATGGATGTGGAGAACCTGGTAGAAGTTGCATGTTGGCATGTTTTACAGGCAGTGTATGCTTGTCATTGATGGCACGTATAGCAGTGATGATGGATTGAGTACAACAACGATGATCAACAACGTAGTGATAATCAGGGAAGAACAACAACCGTGATCGTTGGATCAACAATTCAGAATTCCCGATGCCTGTCAAATCTCAATGTAGATAAGAAGAGCGCGCTGAAGAGGAGGATAGATCTCAAGCATTAAATCTAAGAGTGGGATCCGACCATCATCGGATCAAGGAGAATATGCACGTTCTTTAAAGTGCAAGGAGTAGTGGGCTCACAAAATCCCGAAAGAAGGAGGACCGTCCATCATCAGGCAGGACATGTGGGGAAAGATCGTCAGTTCGCTGACTGGAGAGTCAAAGGAATGGGGTTCCCTAACCTCTCAAAATTGCGATATGTGAAATCGTGAAATAATCTGAGCCATCGGATCAATGTTTGATCTGGACCGTTGATCCCAGTCCATTTTAGAGTTTCGCGGATCGAGAGTTGGAGATGTCAAAGAATAATAACCACAAGAATCCCGAAATCACGATATGCAGAATCGCAAGTTAATATGAGCTGTCAGATTAAGGTTTGATCTGGACTGTTGATCCTAGTCCATTTTGAAGTTTCGCGAATCGAGAGTTGGAGATGTCAAAGAATAATAACTACAAGAATCCTGAAATCGTGATATGCGGAATCGTGACTTAATCTGAGCCATTAGATCAAGGTTTGATCTGGACCGTTGATCCCAGTCCATTTCAGAGTTTCATGGATCGAGAGTTGGAGATGTCAAAGAATAATAACCACAGGAATCTCGAAATCGCGATATGCGAAATAGCAACTTAATCGCAGCCGTCAGATCAAGATGTGATCTGGACCGTTGATCCGACCCCATTTCAGAGTTTCGTGGATCGGGACTTTGTAGTGACAAGAACATTGAACATCAAGAATGTCAAAATCGCGAAATCCGAATTCGTGAAATGATCTGAGCCGTCAGATCAAGTGTTGATCGGGACCGTTGATCCCACTCCATTTTAGGGTTTTGGGGATTGCGACTTGGAGAGTCGAGATGCCTCATCTCCAGATTAACGAAATGCGAAATCTTGAAAGTGTCGTATGCATAAGACTATGGTCACAGCCCTTGGTCACATCAGTGAGAGATGGAGGAAAGAGCTAGAGAAACCAAGCTCCTTTTCGGGGATCGCGACTGGGAATGTCGAGACACATGGTCACATGAATGCCGAATTGCCAAATGTTGAAATGCTGAAATGAATGCAAGATCCCATGGAATCAATCCAATGGTGCAAGTGAATTTGAATAAGATTGAAGGGCTACTGTAGCACGACACATTGTAACTGCCAGAAACCACTGATGGTTTCTGCCAGAGGACTCGAAGACACTTCAGGATGATTCACAGAGGAGGTGAAGAGTCTCTGGGAATCTTCAAGAGGCATGAAGATGTTCATGGAGGCGATTGACAGCTGGATGAGCATTGCGGCCTATAACTGGAACAGAGAAGGTGAGCTTGACTGTCACAGAGAAGACGAAGAGTCTCAAACTTCCAGAGAGGCTGAGGAATCTCAGTATAACATACAGTGATGTTGAACGAGTGGGGGATGACTAGAGAAGATGAAGAGTCACGATGATGATCCGACAGAGCACTCAAGTTGTGGAGGAATTTGGCGTGGAGTGAGCATGCAGAGGCATGGAAATATTGCATGCACAAGGAGTTGGGGGGAAGGGATTGAAAGGGTGAGAAAGGAGGCAGAGCGCATGTGCAGAAATGCATAGTAGACGAAGGTTGCATTGAAGGGATATGGTGCAAAGAGTATAAAAGGTAGAAGAACAGAAAGTGCAAGGTGCGTGCAGAAGACATTGATGCAGACAGAGAAGATTAGTATAACATGTTGGGGTCCTATAATTATAGGCAACTCGATTCTTCGACTATTGATTTGGCGTTTCTCTCGTGATGACGAAGTCTTGGCTCAGGTGATTCCACTTCCTCCCTCCATTCTTGTCGCTCAATCCCCCATCACCCTATTGCATCCTTCATCCACGCTGCGCCCTCACTCCCTTGTCCTGTTGCCCCATTGAGTACGCATCTCTCGCCTTCCTTCCATGAATAAATGGACTTAGGATGAACAAAAAGAACAATAGGTTARTTAGATTAAAATAATAATAAGTRTTAATATAGTTAGTATAGGTTAAATTAATTAATAAACGACTAGTTAAATAATTAATTAATTATTAATTAGTTAATTATTAATTAAGTTAATAACTAAGTTAGTAACTAGGTTAGTAATTAGGATTAATTAGAACATTAAATAATATAAAAATAAATTTTAGAAAACAAAATATATAAAAAACAAAAAAACAATATAAAAATATAAAACAATTAAAAAAACAAAAAATAATATATAATAAAAAGCAATAAAACAAATTAAAAATAAAATACAAAACCAAAACATATAATATAAATAACAAAACATATAAAACAAAAAACAAAAAACAAAATATAAAAATTAACCATAATAAGTAACATGTAACATAAAAACAAAAAATTAAAAAATAATATAAAAAAAACAACATATAAAATATTAAAAAAAAAAACATTAAACCCACACTATCCTAAGTCCTCTAACTCCATGCACCCTCTACCCCACCCACCTACCTCACGTCACTCCCACCTACCCCACCTCACACTCTACTCACCCCCCCATACATCACATTCCACTTACCTCACCTCACACTCCACTCACCCCCCCATACGTCACCCTCCACTCACCTTACCACCCAAAAATCCCGCGTACATTCCATGCCTCACTCCCCTCCATCACAATTACCATTTAAAATCAACGCATAATAATTTTTCCGGACCCCCCCTCACCTTCCGAAGTTTAACGAGAGGGGGGGGTCCGGAATTTGAAATAATACTCGTGCACATCTGAACGGCCCTGGGGTGGCCACGTAAATCAACGGTCCAGATTGGATTCCGGAACCCCCCATCCGTTCTACATTTAACGAGGGGGGGGGGGGTCCGGAATACCGCCCCCCCGAAGAAAAACCACTTTTCTCAAAAATTTACCATTTTTTCCTGTTTTACCACGTCCTCTTCCAGATCTTCTTTTGGGAAAACAGAGACATATTTTAAAAATATGAGAGAGGTGTTTTCTCAGAACAGGCTGAGGAACAAAAACCTCTTTCAGTTTTTGCAACGGTGTTACAAGAAGGGAGAATCGAAGACATCTTCGAGGCCTAGTTTTCCAGATTTTCAATTTTTTGTTTCAGTCCCGATCTTGCAGGAGCTGTTACGGCCAGCTGGGAACGAATTTGGCGAAAACGAAGGAGGTTTTTGTCCAGCAAATGCCCATATACTATAAAATCTTTCATTGTTCACCCAGGTGTAATCATCGAAGAGAAAATCACGTCTTTTCGGACCCCTTTTTCGCAGAAAACCGGTTCGTTTTTCATGGCAGAAAGCTCCAAATTTTGTGGGAGTGGTGGCTATTTTTGGCCGAAGCGGTTAAACCGACTTCCGAAACTTATTGGGATGATCTATTAAATTTTTTCAGAGGATTTTTATGTAAAAGGGTTCGACCTGTGAGGTTCCTGGCTGGACTGTGGGCTGTGCTTGGCCATAAAAACTTCTTTATGTAATTTTTGAATGATCAATCAGTGATGGACATGTTATTTTTTCTACAGGATTCTTGTGTGGATGTATTGGTGGTGTTTTTCCTCTGTTAAAGTGTTTTCCTGTCATCTTTCCATTTTTTTTTCAGTTCTTATTGTCAGAAATAAGTAAACAGAGCAGAATTTATCATCAGATACTCTGCATCTGTCCTTTGACAATCTTTATGTTATTCATCTAAAGAGTTCAGTCAAGGAATTCTTAGCTACTCCTTGGCTTGGTTTTTTCCTCCCTTATTTCTTATTTTAAAACTCAATTCGATCCAATATTGCCGCTACCTTTCCCTGTGTAAGAGCTTTGTCCAAATCTGAAAATTAATCACATATTCAAGTGCAGACCCCATTTGCCCAATGGCCCTCCTTGTTGTCCAAAACAAACATTTAAAAACCCCAACCCCACATTTGCATAACTAGCCTAATACCTATTAAACAAAGCTATATCAGACAGAGAGATCCCTCTCTGAGTCTTGGAGGGCTAGATCCAATATTCAAAGTGGTTTTGATGTTGCCTCTGTGACTGCCTTACAACCTTGGGCAAATTACATAGCACTAACAGAATGACGACTCCACTGGGGACTCTTCCCAGTAGTACACTTCAAGCTCCACCTCTGATCACTGATGGTGGATAGTGACTAGACACAAGAAGGCTGAGATCATTCACCTGGAAACTCCAATCAGCTCCAGACAGTGCCAACTCGAAGACTCCACTGGAGGAAGAACCTTAAGCATGGCCAAGCAACCAAGAAAGACCAGGTACTCAAGCTCAAATTGCATTCAAGACATCTTTGGTTTTATCTGCAATTATGTCTT
>ML805785.1:254175-291943 GCA_009831015.1 Picea engelmannii | reverse complement strand
AAAACATTAAACCCACACTATCCTAAGTCCTCTAACTCCACTCACCCTCTACCCCACCCACCTACCTCACGTCACTCCCACCTACGCCACCTCACACTCCACTCACCCCCCCATACGTCACATTCCACTTACCTCACCTCACACTCCACTCACCCCCCGATACGTCACCCTCCACTCACCTTACCACCCAAAAATCTCGTTTACATTCCATGCCTCACGCCCCTCCATCACACTTACCATTTAAAATCAATGCATAATAATTTTTTCGGACCCCCCCTCACCTTCCGAAGTTTAACGAGAGGGGGGGGGGGTCCAGAATTTGAAATAATACTCGTGCACATCTGAACGGCCCTGGGGTGGCCACATAAATCAATGGTTCAGATTGGATTCCGGACCCACCCCGTCCATTCTACATTTAACGAGGGGGGGGGGGGTCTGGAATACCGCCCCCTCGAAGAAAAACCACTTTTCTCAAAAATTTACCATTTTTGCCTGTTTTACCACGTCCTCTTCCAGATCGATTTTTGGGAAAACGGAGAGGGATTTTAAAAATACGAGAGATTTTTTTTCTCAGAACAGGCTGAGGAACAAAAATTTCTTTCAGTTTTTTCAACGGAGTTACGAGCAGGGAGAATCGAAGACATATTCAAGGCTTATTTTTCAAGATTTTCAATTTTTCGTTTCAGTCCCGATCTTGCAGGAGATGTTACGGCCAGCTGGGAACGAATATGGAGAAACCGAAGGAGGTTTTTGTCCCGAACATGCCCATATATAATAAACTCCTTCAGTTTTTTCCCAGGTGTAATCATCGAAGAGAAAATCACGTCTGTTCGGACCCCTTTTTCGCAGAAAACCGGTCCGTTTTTCATGGCAGAAAGCTCCAAATTTTGTGGGAGTGGTGGCTATTTTTGGCCGAAGTGGTTAAACCGACTTCCGAAACTTATTGGGATGATCTATACTATTTATTCATAGGATTTTGATGTAAAAGGGTTCGACCTGTGAGGTTCCTGGCTGGACTGTGGGCTGTGCTTGGCCATAAAAACTTCTTTATGTAATTTTTGAATGATCAATCAGTGATGGACATGTTATTTTTGCTACATGATTCTTGTGTGGATGTATTGGTGGTGTTTTTCCTCTGTTAAATTGTTTTCCTGTCATCTTTCCATTGTTTTTTCAGTTCTTATTGTCAGAAGTAAGTAAACAGAGCAGAATTTATCATCAGATACTCTGCATCTGTCCTTTGACAATCTTTATGTTATTCATCTAAAGAGTTCAGTCAAGGAATTCTTAGCTTCTCCTTGGCTTGGTTTTTTCCTCCCTTATTTTTTCTTTTAAAACTCAATTCGATCCAATATTGCCGCTACCTTGCCCTGTGTAAGAGCTTTGTCCAAATCTGAAAATTAATCACATATTCAAGTGTAGACCCCATTTGCCCAATGGCCCTCCTTGCTGTCCAAAACAAACATTTAAAAACCCCAACCCCACATTTGCATAACTAGCCTAACACCTATTAAACAAAGCTATATCAGACAGACAGATCCCTCTCTGAGTCTTGGAGGGCTATATCCAAGATTCGAAGTGGTTTTGATGTTGCCTCTGTGACTGCCTTACATCCTTGGGCAAATTACAGAGCGCTAACATAACAAAACAACGACAAGGATGGTAAGCCATTGAATAACTTTATATCACTGTAATAAGTTTTAGTAACAAGGAATTTATATATCAGGGTGGTTGGGAGGTGCTAGGGAGGACTGGTGTCCTCAAAGGTTCAAGTGGGTACTTGAACACAGGGAGTTGGTGCTTCCTTCTAGTTGGTGCTAGAGAAACTAGGGAGTTGGTGCTTCCTTCTAGTTTGTGCTAGAGAAACCAGGGGGTTGGTGATTCCTTCTAGTGGGTGCTAGAGAAAATAGAGAGTTGGTGCTCTCAGCAAGTTGCAGCTTACAAAACCAGAGGTTGTAGCCTCACAATGAGTTGTTGTTCATATGTATGATAATGTAAAGAATGTAGATAATACTTATCATATAAAGAAAAAGAGGTTTTTACCCTATATGGGTTTCCTCGGAATTATCTGTCTCTATCTTTCTCATATATGTGACTGATGCTGAATGTGCCTTTGTTTATTTCTCTACATTATTATGATCATCTTTGAGCGCCTTGTAAAGATTTTAAAAGAAGAATAATTGTTTAAGAAAGACAACAACCGATTCACCCCCCCTCTCAGTTGTCCAACACTGCACACAACCATAAAACAAATATTATGACATGTTTCAAACCCAAGGCAATCTTACCTATGCTTGGGTGATAAATACTTTCAAGGTATGGCCTCCATAAGATACACTGCGGATACATAATTATATGAACAAAGAGTATATCCACCAAAGATACAATGTGGATCTATACTTCCATGACATGAACTAATCGTAGCCACGAAAAAATACATAGTTCATCTACGAGACGACAAGACATAGCCACAGACCAATACAAAGTGGATCTATGTGACAATATATGTGTCAATATTCAAGAGAAACTCTGTCGCAACCTGGGTAAAGTATATATTAGAGTGATCACTCAACCCATGGTCTTCTTACCGATCCTGATGCAGTACAAATCTAACCATGTGAATATATGTCTTGATGTCGAACATGGCAGAGACCACTTGATTACCGGTCAATAAGGTAAATCGTTAACAAGTGCGAGGAAAATCACCATTGATGTCAATGATTCCCAAGGTACCCTAGTAAATTCCAACGAATGTGAATAGATGAGTTGAATTCGAACATTTGTGGAATCACCTGATCAGGGGTTAATGATTTAAACCCACTGTCAGAAGTGAGGAGGCCTACCATTAAGGCATGCAGGTCCCAAGGTACTAAATTTTTTCTAAGTTTAGTTCCCGGATAATGTGTTGAGGTCAATAGGAATAGACTCATCACAGGATGGCCTTGATGTATCCCCCATCAACGACATGAAAATGACATATAGATGTAAATTGGTAGATCAAATGAACATGGACTAACATAGGAATTGAAACATGATATTTGTTATGGATGACTCTCGAGGCAGATACTTCCCTTGAAAACTGAGGCACAACAACAGAAACATGACATGGACCAAAACATGATGATGCAATGGACACTGTGACTTTCGTTGGGTGACCCAAAGGAGTAAAGAAACTCATAGGATTGGTTCATTGTAGAGGTTCAACATATTAAAATGTATGCAAAGACAAAGTTACGTGTTGAAGGGAGACCATAAGAGTGACTTGTAATGTTTTCAAAAAGTGCTTGGCTTGCTTCCTTCAAAATTTTCCCCCATCTAGATAGACGAGTACATATTTTTGTTTCAATGACCTCGAGGAGGATAACACATGCTCTATATAACTCACCTTCGATAATTCCCTCTTCCTTTGTTTAACAAACTAGAAGAAGTAAGGGTTTTGTCCCATATGGGCCCTTCAATGTATGATTTTTTTTTAACGAGTCCAAAGAAGGTAAACTCGATGATTTTTCATGTTTAGAGAGTCTAAAAAGAACTTAAAGATAACTCCAAGGTTTTCCCTTTTCATAATGTTAGTCTCGCAAGGCTGAAAAGGAGATAAATTACCACTCAAAAGACGCCCTTTCAAACGTTTTCATGAGTGTGAAAGGAAGAAAGATCACTCGGCAATATTTTTATGTTTAGAGAGTCTGAAAAGAGCTTAAAGGAGACTCCAGGGGGTTCCTTTTTCGTATAACATTTACGAGTCCGAAAAATAGATAAAAGTTTACTCGGTTGCATTCTCATGTTTTTACGAGAATGGGAGAGAACAAAGACTAAGCTCAATATTGGTTTCATTTTGAAACAAGCTTGAAACAAAATTAAACTAGGTTTGTAAAATCCCAATGTAATTTCCAAAGGTTGGGATACCCATGGATGGTTGGTACTCTTACCCCAGCTTGAAAATCTAGTGGCATAACTCTAGAAAGATAATCAAAGGCTGGAGACATGCCCCCCCCAAGATTCAATTCATTCACCGACTTTGAGGTTGTCACCAATTTTTGTACTAGATGGAGAAAAATGATATAGGTGGATGAAATGAAGGTTAAAAAATGAGACCTAACGAAAGAATCGACTCAACATCTACGAGATCTATCGAAAGACTCGACCTGACGGGAGAGGTGACTGTTTCATTTTTTAATGATCTTGAAACAAAATTAAACTATGCTCAAGTCTCTTGTTTCATTTTTTAATGATCTTGTTACAGAGAGGAAAAAATATGCTCGTAGCCTCTGTTTCATTTTTTAACGATCTTTCCATAGAGAGGAAAACTATGCTCGTGACTTCTTCTTGACCATGGTTTCCAAGAGGATAATTCTCTAGAAGGAAACCATGTCAAGGGACAATACTCGGTCATGGCTTCCAAGAGATCTTCACTAGATGGAAGGATAATGCTCTGGAAGGAACACATGTCGAGGGCAGTGACAAGGGTAAGGAGATCAAGTTCCAATAGCCCTACCGAGATATCACCATGTCAACTACTAGATCTAAGTCATCGGAAGTTGAAGTGATGAGAGACAACGCCACATAATTGACCTGTGGAAGGGGTGATACTGACTACATGATATAAGACCCGTTTAGGGAGGTCTTTGGGTTGATGGTCAAGTCAAGGCCAACAAACGAAAGTTGATCAATAGTCACCATTCTTCCATTGTGAGGGAAAGATATCACACGAAAGAGAGTGGATACAATAGCTTTCATGGAATAGACGTAATATCGCCCAATGAGTAAATCAAAATCCAAGGGGTCCTGGACTACCATGACATCAATAAAGACAGTTTTCCCTCCCAAAGTTACAGGCAAATGAGGAAGGATCCCTAAAGGGTGACTGGTTCTTCTGCTAAAAGAAAACAAAGTCTAGGAAACTGGCATAAGATGAGGATAACCCAAATATTTCCAAGCAATAGAGGAAAAAATACTAATGGATGAGCCTTCATTTATCAGTGCATGAGGAATGTACCGACCACAAACCTATACTGTAATCGTGAAAGGAATGTGAGAGGGAATATGAGGTCCAGTTAGAAAACCCCAATAAAAAAGGATGGCCTCATTGATTGGAGGGGGTTCTACGAGAGAAGGAGGAATACCCCCCAACATGGTAGAGTCTGTATCAATGAGAAAAACGTGGGCAGTATCAGGTTTACTCTCTAGTGGGAGAGCAGGATCGATTGATGATGAGATCAGATCGACCACTTGGGTTTCATTCTCCAAGGGGAGAATGGGGTCGACAGGTGGAAGAGTGGGACTGACTGTTGATGTAACCGGAGCAACCTCTTTGGCACTCATCAGATGAAATGTGGGACCGACCGATGAAGGGATCAGATCAACCACTTTGTCAACTGGTTCAACTAAGGATGTGACCAAATTGACAACATGATCAACTGGACTGACCGATGAAGGGATTGGAGCAACCAATTTTCACTCATCATAGGAGGAGTGGGATTAATGACGTTGGCACTCTTCATTAGAAGGGTGGGATTGACCAATGATGGGATTGGATCAGTCACTTGGGTTTCACTTTTCAGATGAAAAGTGGGGTTGATAGAGGACATAACTGGATCAACTACTTTGGTTAGTGGTTCAACCGAGGATGAAACTATATTGACCACCTGATCAACCAGGCTGATTGGGGATGGAACCAGATTGACCATTCCATCAATGAACAATGGGTTGGGGGAAATCTTATGATAACTAGTTGGAAGTTGAAGCTTTTCCAAAAGAGAATAAGCCTCATCCATATGAGGACAAAGGTGAGAATAATGATCACCTTCGCATAACATACAAGGAAATTTGACAGTTGTCTTCATCTTACCAACCTTAATGTCACTAATTGATGGGGCCTCACCGACATATCTAGCAGAGGCCAATGATGTGGAGGACCACATTTCTAAGGCCTTGGGAAGACTAGGGAAATACCTCAAAAAGTGGTCACCCTTACAAATACTGCAAGAGAATTTGGGTTTCAGATTCTTCATTTTAATATTGTCAACCTCATCAATACTCCCAGTATGATCCATAGTAGTTGGTTGCTTGGATCCAACATCCGATGTAGTTGGAGGCTTGGTCCTTTTCTGGTTCTTCTTCTTCTCTTTTCGTTTCTTCTTCTTCTTATCAACCTGGCTACTCGGTTTAGAGATTTCACTAGGTGAAGAAGGAGAAATGGAAGGAGACCTGACGGGCAAAGAAGGAGAAAGGTCAACATGAGGTTGATGTGTGGGTGGTGTGCTTACATTTGAAGCACATGCATTCGAGATCACCGGAGTGGAAAACAACCATACCAGTAACTCAATTGTGAGACATGGAAGGCTCAAAGCAGTGATTTAAGGAGGACCAATGTTTCCATCAGAAGTAAAAACAAATGTTTCCCTTGGAAAAGGGGTTCCTTCATTGGTCATTCCAGGAACTGACGCCATAAAAAATAAAGATCCAACCTAGATTTTGCTAGGGAGAAAAAACCACACACTCTAAAAATCTAGTAATAAAACAAGCAAACAAAACCTTCTCACAATGATCGCACTAGTTGGTGATGAAATCCAAAATCGCAAGAAAAAAGTAAGAAGGGGCTGAGATAGAGCAAGTGGAAAAGTTACGTTGAGGACCTTCTTAACGGACTTACGCCTTGGTGCAAGCTCCCACACATAATTATGGGTATACCCTCCAAGGATCCTGAGTGAGTTTGGCCAACGTCGATTCCAAGTACCGTGAAGAGTTGCCCCACCATAGTCACCTTGTGTAAATACCCTAAAGAGATAGGCCACTAAGGTTACCAACTACAACAATGATCCCTGGGGAAACAGTTGATAGTCTGATCCATGCATAAGGGCAGGGTATCTAGCCCGAAATCAACTTGAAAGGATCCCACTCATCATTGTGGGTATACCTTCAAGTGACCCCCATAATACACGCAATCTCTACACCAAGACCAACAAAGCAAGGTGAGTAACTCTGCTAGTCTTAATGCGACCTCAAGTTTGATCCTTGTGTGAGAAGGGCTTCCTAGGATAAAATGTAGCAATTGGATTTCCTCGCTCCCTAACACAAGATTCTATGTTTGTTTGCAGCTTTGGAAATTTATCTTTCACACCTATTCCAAATCCCTACAAATAATCTGATGTAGGTTTTCTACCAGAAAATATAAAAATGTCTAATCAATTTTTAGTTTAGCGCTTTATTTTTAAGGTTATTGTTACTCAAAAGGAAAATGGTGTGGACAATATGGTGTTTTGACCGACTCGGAATTTATGCAAAGAGATGAAGATGCAATATTTTCATTTTGATGAAATCTATGCTATGAGAAGGAGAAAACATTCATTATTACAGATGCATAATGTCCCAAAAAAGCCAAAAAACATGCAATTCCGCTACTTCAAATGCAAGCTAGTTTCACTACCCAAATGAAAAAATGCATTTATATTCTTTTTGTGATTATGACGTATACAAAAATTAAATACAAAACCTTTGATGCTCCACTACTTTCAATCAGGAGAAAGAGTCCCATGCAGATGCAAAAGACACGAATAAAAAGGGCTATGTTGGCACAGGGGCAGACCCAGGGTTCAACGATTCAACAATGCACCAACAAAACCCTAACTAATGGCCCTTTTGGCAAAACCTGTGAAGCAAATGAAGTCTCACCCGAGGTAGAGGCAGGGGTGGTTGCAAGACTCAGGTGTCTGCATCCTTAGCTAGGACACAGATATGTGATTCTTACTCTTAGCAAGCACTTTAGCATCGATCATTCATCAGTATTTAACCCTCATGGCACTCCATAGATGGCACAAAGCACTGCAACATTCACTTAGATCTAGGTTAAGTTAGTATTTAGCAACAAAAAAATAGGTCTAGCACTCAACACTTTCATATATGTCAAATATATACCCACACATCTAAGAAGAACAAAGCAAAGTGGATCTATCTAAGTATATCATAGCAAAGCACATAGCATAATCATATCAAGCACAACACATGAAAAGAAACCAACACATTAGGTCGAAGCACCGAGCACAACACACAGAGTTACCATGGTTCAACCCCACCCTGGGGATACATCCACAATGTCTTCTTCTTCTTCTTTATTAGCTTTGGTCAATCGGGTTACAACACAGAGCTCACACTTGTACTCCACATAGGACAGGAGATCTGTGCACCTCACCAGATCCTCCTTCCCTGAGTATATCTAGCACAGAGCCTTATTACAATCCATGCACTCAACACTTACAACATTTGCACTCAGCTCTGCAAGTCGGTCACACAATATGCACAAAGCCTTTACTAGCACTTAGTTTATCTTCTCCCCCTCTCTTACATTTCTTAGCTACTTATTTATACTTTACAAAATAGGCCTAAACATGGGTAAAACCATGGGTCGACATCCCTTTCCCATTACATTAACCCAAAACCCTAAAAGGGCCCCAAAAGTGGGCTGAGATCCCATGATCTCTTCTTCACCTGGAGCTCCATCTTTGACATGTTGTCGAAGTCCAAAAATGGTCAAATATGACCAAGTGTTCCTCAAAACTTGGTCAAGGGCCAACAGGCCCCCAACACTCACCTGTGACTCGTCTCAAGTCACTTTGGTCTGATCAAATCCACTTCGAATGTCTCAATATTGGCCCGAGGTACTTCTACCTGATGTAGTGTGACAACCTCTTGCTCAGTGAACTCCTGGATCACTACGTCGTTTACTGAACCTTCCATGTGCTATTCTGCACTGATCACAACCTGTTCAAGATCGGTTGCCTGGCTCTCAACTTCAGTGAACAGTTTGCATGCTTTCTCTTGGAGTGGTTCAAGTCGTTGAGAGACTTCCATCACTTTACTTTGTAGCATGTGTACCTATTTTTGGGCGGTGCGTTGTTCTAGAAATCGCTTCATTCTTTCAACTGGGGTCAAGGCCTTCAGTTGCACCTATAGCGTATCTTCATGCTGCTTTGCTTCTTGGAGTTGTGCCTCTAATGTCTGCAATTCTGGGTTCTCTGTGAGGTTCTCATAAGTCTGGGTGCTTCTAGCACTCAGCTGCTTACATGCCAAAGACAAGGTTTTTAACCTGTCAATTGTGCTACGGGCAATTGCCTCTCTTAGATCTCTTACTTATTGGGGAGTCCCAGGCATGGTACAAAGTTCCAGATCTGCGATGCATTGCTGAAGTTGTTGGATTACTTATTCAAGTTGTGCCACCTGCTGTGAAACACGTTCTTCAATTTTCACTTCAATGACCTTCATAGAGCGAAGTTCTTTGTGAACTCATTCCTGTACATCAAGTTTCTCTGCTAGAAATTGGTCCTTGCTCTACTGTAACTATGCTTTCTCCTCCTCCCACTTTTCTTGTAAGGCAAGTTGTTCCTGTTTTTCCTTCCTCTGTTGTACTATAAGTGCACTCTGTACTTGTGCCAAAGCTTGGGTGGCTTGCGTTGTGTCTTCTTGAGCTCGTCGAAGGAAAGCTTCGACTTTCTCAACGATCTGGCATAATTGGGTGGGCTCATCGCCTGTTCCTGCTATTCTCGTCATCAAGGGCGTAGTAGAAATGGCTTAGCTAGATTGGATTTCCTACTGCACTTCTTGAAGCTCACCCGTGAGTCAGCTAAATATCTCCTCCTGCTTCGCTTCTTGCCTTTCTGCGATCTCTAGTGAGGCATCATTCAACGCAGCGATCAAGAAGTCGAAGTCATTTTGTGTGAGGGTAGTCTTAAACATAGTCCCGGTGGCCTTAGTTTTCTTTCAAGATGAGGGCTTTCGTGGGTTGACCTTCCTTTTATTAGAGGGATCCTCCTCCTCTCTAGGTGGAGTAACCTCTCCTTTGTTTTTCTCAACCTCTGTGCCACCTAGTTCTTCACCATCACCTCCCTACGTAGGTGAGATCGAAGTAGTCTTCGTGGATGTGCTATGGATATCTTGAACTTCATCATCTGTCTTAGTCTTGCTTGGTCTAGGTGTATCCAGTATAGCTTCAAGGATTTCCATGTCAGATATTTATGTGGGGTCCGCTGGAACAAGGAGGTCCGCCGACCATTCCTTGGTAATCTGCTCCAAGTCTTCTTCTGTCAACTTGTAGTATGAATGGAGTTGTTGTTTGTGCTCATTAGCGCGTGCTGTGATATAGGTGAAGTGGCGGTCCGCGCTGAATTTGATCAAAGGTCTAAACCAATGAAGTTTGTTTGGTGTGAGGCGCAGTGTATACTGGATTGCATTCTTCAATTGGTTGTAATAAGCGTGGAAGATGGCATTAGACTACCACTGCTTGTTCATGTCGTTGGAGTACTACAACATACAAAACTTCACGTCCAATGGTTCGAAGGGTTCTATCTCAGGAAAAGTGGCACCTTATGGTAGCTCCCAAGCAATGAAAGCGATGAGTATGAGCAACCAACTAAAGTGGAACTCATACCCTTGGTCTTGCGCTTCTCTGCAATCAATCTCTATCTGATTTACAAGGTACTTCGCCCAGTTCATTTGTAGTCCCTCTGCGCACTTCCCTGCGAGGTCAACTACAAATCCAGTCACCTGTGTGGGTCTGTTCTTGCGAACTAACTTCCCTACGATCATCTAGAAACCGAGGTGCACTGCCGCATTCTCAATGGAGGCTACCTTGTAGCCTCGCGTGCCCTTCTCTACATCGCCATATGTGTCTTTTATTCATTGGGTGAGAGAACGATCTGTGGTCTTTCTAGGGTAAAACTCCTGCAGGTCAGGGCCCTACATGCTTAGCCCTATGATCCGATTGATAAGAGTCAGCTCCACAGTGATGTGGTGGTCCAACCATAAGTATCCTTCGTGGTAGCAGGACAACAAAAATCTAACGCATGCATTCACTTCCTGATGCCTCCTGAAATGAGGAATCTTCATTACATTGAGGAGGGTTGACTGCGCGAGGTTATGGGTCCATTGCTGAGGGAAAATATTTGGGTTCCTCCCTTTTGTGATAGTTAAGTACTTGTGCGGGGCTAGCATACTGTAAACTTTGCAATATCCAACGTTAAAATCACTAAATTTCAGTGCTGTGAGCTTATCCTGGTCAGCACGAACTGCGCGCACCCCTTTCGGGAGGTACGCAGTGACCAAAGCATAGCCAAAGTCTCTGGGTACAGTGTCTCAATTCACGGTGCTGCTTAGTGGTGGGATATAATTAGGCAAGATACTTGGGATCATCTTCACAGTGGCGAAGTCGTTTTCGAGCTTAATCATCTTTCCGAAGGCGGACAGGATGGTCATGCTCGAGCAGTGGAGAGGGAAGATGGAAATTCTCCTTAGGACGATGCTTGTACACCTGTAGACACTCCTCGCTCCGACATGAATCTCTCAGTCATTAAGTCAATTAAAACTTATTCAACTACTTTCTCAGTAGTATTGAGCTCGTCCAACATACAAGATTGGGTCAGCTAGCTCGGGTGTGAAAGGAATTCAGAGACTACAATGAACAGTATGGGAACAAGGAAATGATCTCAGGGTGAATTAATCTCAGGTTTCATGCTCAAATTCTCGCTTAGCAAAAATTATTCTCAGTGCATGGCGCGATGGACTAAGTAGGGAAACTTAGCAATGGTTTGCTGGCAACGATTATGATCCTTCATTAACTCCTGTTCGACCCGTTATGGAGTGTTTCAACAGTTGGATGACGAACCTCTATTTCTTTTCTTCCCGTTCGGAGTAGAAGTTGAACGGATATATCGGCCCACACGGCTATATTGCTTCGTCATGGAAAAGTACTCTATGTCATTGTTATGATATCTCGACGAAGCTCCAATTCTGCAATTTTTCTTTCTGTGAAGTATCCTTTAGAACCTCTTGTAACCTTATAGTATTATCCCTTTTCTTTCTTAACTTTCTAGCCTTCTTCCCAGTGAGCTTCATCTCAGTAATGCTTTTACCATTCTGATGCTTATCTTCTGTGGTCTTAGTTACTTTGCTCTGTTGAAATTCTTTCCTAGGGTTCCTGGATAATAATTCTTCTGTATCAAAAGTAGGTAACTCAATCTTCTGAGGATCCTCTAGTGTTCTCTTAGCCTCGACATCGGAGTTGCTAGTATTAAATATCTGGGATCTGCTCTTCTATTCTTCAATCAAGTGTGCGATCCTTCTGGTCATAAAGTATTTTAACTCTTGCTTCTTCTGTTCCGAAATTTCTTCTTCCTCTTTTCGCTTGGATTTTTCTCTATCAATCCAAGGTTTTTCTATGAGCATGGTAAACGGGGTGTTGTCTTCAAAAAATTTAATAATCTCAAAGTCTTCCTCTGTTGAAGTTCCATTGACAGACATAGGTATCTGGGCGAGCCTTCCACATATTTTTATTAGCTTTCCTTTGAATAAACTTGTCCCTCCTAGGGAAGGGATCATGGTAGGCTTTCCTATAGCTTCCCAAGTTCTTTCTGGAATAATGTTCACTTGTGTTTCTTCATCAAGAATATAGCCAATGTCGAAGTCCGCTATTCTTGCTTTGACTTTCTCCTTTTCTTTGAAGATCTCTGGTAATCGGACATCTTTATGTTCCTTCAGGGTTTCTTTTATCCATACTAATATGTTCTCTGATTCTTGCTGGGTTTCTTCCTTTTCTAGATATTCCTTCTAGTATTCTTGATTCAGATTCAGCCTTTCCAACTTAGAGATCATTCTAGGGAAATCCAATACGTCGTGGTCCAAATATTTGCAACAGAGACAACTAGGTTTTCTCCCAGGGCATTCCTTAGAAAGATGTCCTGGTCTTCTGCAATTGTAACAAAGTGTTAATCCTCTCTTTCTCTTCAATGATCCCCAACTCTTCTTGTACTGCACTCTAGGATCATAATGGCTAGCCTACAAAAATTTATTTCTAGGATCCTACATCCACTTGTTAGTCCAGACATTCTTTCTATGCATAGGTATAACATATCTATCATTATACTTATCACATCTATTCATATCAAACTTTATTTCATCTATTAATGCCCTAGTTTTTAAGCTAGGACAAAATCTATCAAACATACCTAAATCCATGCTCTAGAAACAACAACAACAAAAAATTCACTTATCTTACTTCTACAGAGCACAAAGCTTCTAGATCTAAGGACTTTTGACTATTCTTACCTTTATTAGAGCAGAGAGCTTACAAATCTTACCTCTTTTCTGCAGATCTGACTTCTTTCTTTCAGAAATTTCCACTTTTACTTTTCTTGTTCGGATCTCACTTCTTTTCTTCAGATCTGATTTTCCTTTCTTCAGATCTGACCGTATTCCTGGCACAAAGCTTCACATGTCGAGTAAAAATATGCGCACTAGGGAAACATATCTACACACAAAGATTTCTTTTGCACAAAGTTTCTTCTTCCTCAGTTCCCAACAATCACAGTTTCAGGTCCCGACAACGGAACCATTTGTTGGCATAGGGGCAGATCCAGATTTCAACGCTTCAACAACACACCAACAAAACCCTAACTATTGGCCCTTTCGGAAACACCTGCGAACCAGATGAAGTCTCACCTGAGGTAGAGGCATGGGTGGTTGCAAGACTCAGGTGTCTGCAACCTTAGCTAGGACACAGATCTATGATTCTTACTCTTATCAAGAACTTTAGCATAGATCATTAATTAGTATTTAACCCTCATGGAACTCCGTAGATGGCACAGAGCACAACAACATTCACTTACATCTAGGTTAAGTTAGTACTTAGCAACAAAAAAATAGGTCTATCACTCATCACTTTCATATATGTCAAATCTATACCCACACATCTAAGAAGCACAAAGAAAAGTGGATCTATCTAAGTATATCATAGCAAAGAACATAGCATAATCATATCAAGAACAACACATGGAAAGAAACCAACACATTAGGTCGAAGCACCGAGCACAACACACAAAGTTACCATGGTTCACCCCCACCCTGGGGCTACGTCCACACAATCTTCTTCTTCTTTATTAGCTTTGGTCAATCGGGTTACAACACATAGCTCACACTTGTACTCCGCATAGGACAGGAGATCTGCATGCACCTCGCCAGATCCTCCTTCCCTGAGTAGATCTAGCACAAAGCCTTCTTACAATTCGTGCACTCAACACTTACAACACTTGCACTCAGCTCTGCAAGTCGGTCACACAATATGCACAAAGCCTTTACTATCACTTAGCTTATCTTCTCTCCCTCTCTTACTAGCTACTTATTTATACTTTACAAAATAGGCCTAAACATGGATAAACCCATGGGACGACATCCCTTTCCCATTACATTAACCCAAAACCCTAAAAGGGCCCCAAAATTGGGCGTAGATCCCATGATCTTTGCTTTACCTAGCGCTCCATCTTTGACAGACTATCGAAGTCCAAAAATGGTCAAATATGACCAAGTGTTCCTCAAAACTTGGTCAAGGGCCAACAGGCTACAAACAAAGCATGCACTCAAGGCAGTGAGTTATGAAAGAAAACAATTAGAAAATTGTTCTAAAAATCAATAACACCATCAAGGATTCTACAACTAATCAAGCATTCAAGGACTAGAATAAAATGCAGAGAAGAATCCAAGAAATGATAGGGAGAAAGAGAAATCACTCAAAATTGTCATGTAAAAAAAACAGCTAGAAAAGGCAATTTCACATTTCTGAAAAAGGTTTCAAGCTCCAATCAAGAAAATAGGGAGTGATAAGAATAAAAAACCATCAAAAACCAATCCAAACAAATTTACAAACCAACCACAGACTCTGGGTAAAGATATCTACAAAACAGGTTGCAAAAGACTGTGTAGAAGAAGGCAAAAACTCTCAAAAAAGAGACTAGCGCTCCCTAACAAAAGGGTGCAGAGTGTTGCAACGCTCCCTAAAACATTGTAGGGGAGTTTTGGTGCTCTAGTATGGCCTAGCGGGGGGGGGGGTGTGCTAGTTCTCCCAGAAACTCAGAAAAAGAGCAAAACATTGCAAAAAACTCACACAGAATGCATGAACATTGGTGAAATTTCTAGTGAAGGTAGGAGAAGGTTAATGGATGATGAACAACTAGGAATTGCTTTGGAAAATGAACTCAAATATCAAATGTAATAGATCATAGATCCTTGAATTCCTTTACAACAGATTTCATACAATCAGATGAATGAGAAATCAGTAGATCGACTCCAAATCTCTAAAAAGAAGAGTGACTCAAAGTAAGGAAAAAATGTCAAAAATCCAAACAAAGAATAATCAATTCTCAGAAATCAAGATGTTGGAGGCCAAAAAAAGGACACATTGAGATGGTAATAACCCTGAGCAGATGAAATCAACAAAAAAATGAACTCAGAGATCAACTCTCAAAAGCTTTTTTGCAGAAAAAGAGTAGCGCTCTAGTGTCAAGGGCACCAGAGTGTTGCAACACTCTATGGGAGGCTGCAAGGAAGTGCCAGCACTATATTAGTAGAGGCAGGGGAGAGATGGGCTCTAAGAAGGCCAAAACATTGCCCAGAACTAAAAAAACTCAGGAAATCCAGAAATTGAGTGTGTATGGAATGAATCCAAGGGACAACAACACATCTAAGAATCAGAGACATAGCATGAATAAGATCTAAATATGAGAAAAGGCCAAAAACAAGACCAAGGAAGGAAACCAAAATTGAAATGTTTGATCCCCAGTGGAGTCGCCAATTTCTGTTACGGAAAAAACCCACTGCAGACAAGTGGATTTCCTCCTGAACCCTAAATCTCTAAGATCAAGACTGAAAGGTGCTAATTTTGGTTACTGACATCCTTTTAAACCTAGCTAAGTCAATCAAATAGAGAAAAAGAAGAATATGTACCTTTTTACGATGTTTGTCCTTGCCCAGTCCAAGTTGAGCCTGGATCCCCAAGCTCTTCAACATGTCCTGCAATACAATAACATCAGAGACAAAACAAATTCCTATTCTACCATGATTAATTCAAAACTAGATCTATCTATCAAAGACAATTTCATGTAGGTATACACAACCTTGAAAGAAACAGGCCAAACACATGTATTAATGAGAACTCGATAGAAATACTTACAAAACTTTGATTAAGTTGCAGCAGCCTCTTCCATCTCTCCTTGTTCAACCCCTTGCTCAAATAATCCACGATAAAAATGACTATGACTCACTGATTATCTCCCTTATGAGATCATAAGTTGTATGCCTTCAATGTCTCTACAATACCACTTCTCATGAGATCATAAGTTTGGTATCTCTAAAAAATCCCTTCATTTCACCATGAGAAGGCCTCCTTATATAAGCTTGGAGAGACCCAACCACCTTAGAGATTCTTGGTATAGGTTGAGGATATTTCTCCATCAGTTGTGGATCCTCCCTAAGATCTATCCTTTACCTTATATTCGAATCCAACCAACTCCAGAGATGAAGGGGATTTTCCCTAATTTTCCTCAACAGCCAAGGATTTCCTCAAACAACCCAGTGCTCCCCCAAAATGGGGCACAGAGTGTTGCAACGCTCCCCCAAAGGAGGGAAAGGAGTGTTTTCACTCCCTGACAGTCAGCAGGGGAGTGCTATCCAAAATTTCCTTAAAAAATCCAAGCGCTCCCCCAGAAGGGTGCACAGAGTGCCAGAACGCTCCCCCAAAGAATGGTAGGGAGCGTTGGCCTTCAAAAATGAATTTTGAGTGGTTTTTTCCATGGTAAAAGATTTGTACGCTTCATCAGATGATTTCTCCTTCTTAAACCAGTCTTTGAAGTGTCCTTGTGATGTCATTCGAGACACGACATGGGAAAGATGATTATATGATGTATGCGACACTTATGGCTAAAAAGCGACACTTGTGACACTTGTAACGACGACAATAGGTCATAATTGAAGTGAGTAATTTTGATGTGTGACAAGTACTTCTACCATATATGTGATTATTTTATAGCACCATTGTATCAATTTTTTTCCATCCAGAACATGTAGAGGATATTAGTGGAAACATTATAAACCCTATAGGAAATAACATATTGGTACCTGCAAAAGAACTACACCTGCATTCGTGTGAATGGATATAATGCTCCACCACATCTATTTCCCATATACATTTTAGATAAAATTCTGGCCATAGAAATGGCATACCAAATGGTGTAATTTGGCGTAGCAGCTTCCCTGCAGACTGTGAACAAAAGGAGTTGGCCTACTTTCCCAATCAAGCTGCATAAATTTACATTGGAAAATATCCTGCATGGAAGAAAGGAGGTCTTAGCTCTGAAATAGATCATTTTTTGTAGGGGAACAACAAAGAAACATGACCCCAAAAATGTAGTACATAAACACTACAAAACATTGAATATGGTACCCCCCTTTGAACATGAAATAGGGGAAGAATAAGAGATCTTCCATTATTGTCCAACTTCTCATATTCATCCCTGAAAATGTTAGAATTTGATGATGAGGTGATTTTTGTAGGGAATTTTTACTATAGAAATTCAAAGTATGGAATCACACATAGGCCTTTGAAACAACATAAAACAGGGGATACCTCAGGACAAAAGAAACCCAAAAGAAGTATTGATCGACCTATAATTGGAGAGAACTCGCATAAGGAAGAAGCCAAGACAGGAGCAACATTACACATGTTTGCAAGCACAAATTATGTCATATTCAATGGTCTAAACTACAAGGTAGAGGAGTATAAATGTAAGGTAGTAGGCCTAGAGCAGAAACAACAACTATATATATAGGAATTAGAATGTGGATTTATTTAAATTGGACCAACTAGTTGAACAACAAAATCACAAGATATCTCTCCTAGGGGAGGATATCAAACAATTTTAATTGTAGGGACATAAGGAAGGAAATAAATTCCTAGCCTTGTTTAAAGAGGAAGTTATTTAAATAAATGAACAACTAAAAGAAGCACAGATCAACTTCCTCATGGATTTGAAAGACATCCAAGCATACAATGAAGAGATTGAAAAATTGATTGATCAGCTAGTAGAAGTAAAAGGCTAGTATGAGGACATGAAACAAACATTTGAGAAGATAAAATAGTGGAAACATGCATACATAATAGCCCATACAACACTACTCATGCTTTATGGAAGGAAATAAGAAACTACATAGATTTTATTGGACCGGTGGAATAATTTATGTCCTGATGTACAAGAATCAATAAACAGTGTGAAGCGAGCATGCACCAAAATATGGACCGCATATGATGAGATCCTGGAAGTGTATCACATGTCACTGAATGATGAACTAAACCTAGTAGGACCAAGTGAAAATCATAAAGATAAGGTAGTATACATTAGAGAGAAGGAAAAAAAAAAGATATAAGCGTGTTGGATGAAATTGACAAGGAAACCACCAATTAGTATAAGATCCAACGAGTGAAATTAATCCTAGAAACAAAAGACTTTGAAAATATCTCGATGAAAATTATGAAGACAAAATTAACTGATACAATACATGATGGTGAGATATAGATGGAAGAAACAAAATCAAAAAGGATAAGTCACATCATAAAAGCATCTAAACTATGGTCCAACTTCATAAATCATCCCATCTTAGGAAGTTCTTGACATTTCCGCAATTTTTGTAAATTTTGTAATACAAAAGTCCAAATATTAGAGAATAGGAAACAAAATGAGGTAACTATCATCAAATATGATGAAAATTATAGAATGTAAGGAGAGTCTCTTATCTTATAAAAGAGATCTCCTAATTTTACAGAAGGACTTTTGTGGATTTTACATATTGATGATACTACTATCTCTCTATGAATAAGAAGCAAAAGACACTAGGATCATAACTGTTGTAAAATGTATTAGGTATTTTTTCTTCTTATATGTTTGTTGTGGGTTATTCTAAATGATTTTCATATGAATTATTTCTATGTTTTGTGTTTAGGATTACTCATACATGTTACGATTCTTGAATGAAAGCAACATTGATGTTACAAATTTTGTCTGCAATTAGTTGTGATTAAATTTTTTATTGCATTGTGTTAACATGCTATTGAATGGTATGAATTATTTCATCTTTCAGTAACACCATCTTTTTTTGTATTCATTATTATTAGTCTTGCTCCTAATCGGGATAGGTTAAAGTAGAGTAGATATAGATTAGAAGTTGTAATTTTTTTTCTGATCTAGATAGTTAGATCAGGGTTTAGATTATAATGGTGAGAATAAATTTGTCTTCTCTACCTCATATAACCTAGTGGAAACTAGGCCCACATATTATTCAAAAGTGTTACTCCAAATGAGAGTGAGCCTAATTTGGGGCTTTCCATCGGGCACCCTCCCTTACTTTCTTAACAAGCCAATTCGACTTGTCAACAAGTCTATTTCATCCATCTAACAACTTTGATATTTATATTCTATAAATTTTCATATTTGTGGTCACATCTTTTCCTTGTGATTTTCGGCAGAAACTGAATTGTCTTCCTCAAATAGTAAATCCGGTAGAGGGGGGGAATCCATGAGATCCTTTATGTGGAGTAGTATGTTATCATCACCTTCAATACTTACTCAGTTTCCTTTTGTCTGGGCTATTTAAATGAACAATATATCTTGCATAATTTCATGGTCGTCTAGTCAATACCACTCTAGAGAGCACTAGTAATCTACCTGTAAATGTTATGAGAGGAATTTTTAAATTTTTGAACTTGTTTCATAAGAGTTCGATTGATTATGTATCGCAGGTCCTGACTTGTCAACCTCCATGATTTCATCATTCTCTTCCAGTCGAAATATTTCCTTTACTAATTGTAGATATTCATTCAACTCAAGAACCATTGGGGCTACTTCTCATGTCATGTTTGGATAATCATCAAATTAGTCCAATGCTCCAACTATATATCACTCCCAAGACTCTTTCTACTTGATTGAGGAGGGTCTATGACATCACGTATATCTTCCCTTTTATTCTAACTTTTGTCCCATTCAATTTTCTATATATCAATTGTTATCTTATATGACCGAATTATTTTGAGCATCCTTTTATTTATTTCTTTGTCTAGTGTATACTCTCTCTCTTTCATAGTCAACTTCCTCACATTCCTTGGCATATTGACTCTTTAGTGTATATCGACTAGGCTTACTCTAGTTTAGGCATTCTCATGAATATTTATCTCCCCATCACCAATACTAACTTACTCTCACTCAAAGAAGGTGACGCAATTAGCCAGTTATTTCTGCAATAAGTAGTCCCAAGATTCTTGAGTGTTCTATCAATCAGTGTTCAAAAAGTATTCCCACTCAGCTTGTCATTTTTTTCTTTTTGGTATTGGTTGGTGTGGCTAGAGGAGGTCGAGGTTTAATAATGTTGCTGGCACCTTTGTCAATAAAAACAATTTGTATTAAAGTTGTTATTGTGCAAAGGAAGTTATTGTGAAAATAATCATAAACGTTTCTTTTAACATTGTCGACGAATGCCCTTTTTCTATCACTTGCTCTTCACAAAAGTTGTCTGCAATATTTTTGACCCATACATATACGTTTTTTCAACCACCATTAATTAATTTGGAGAGAAGTCATTCATATTTATTGTAATGTATCCATCCTCCAATATGAGTCACGTTACTACTAAAAATGACCAAATTATAAATCTCATACCAATTCTAAATGTGGAAAATACATAGCATGGAAAACGATCTCATGCAATTATACATATGAATTAGAAACGTAAATTCAATTAATTTAAACATGCATAGAAACCGTTACACGCATAGAACATCATTCAACCACATAAAAACAGAGGTTCAAATGCATCATTTTACCCACAGCAGGTATCAATATATAAGATAAACTTCAAATTAAAATGCACAACAATTAACTTAGCATTCAACATAATTAAACACAGTGGATATGAAAACGTATCTTAGAAAATATGAAACCCACTACATTGGATGGATGTTCCACCCAACCATAGAATTAATGTTACAGTTCTCAACAAGAATTCAGCCCCAAGCCAGGGCTTTGAATCCACAAGAGGGAGTGGTTCTTAAGGTTGGCTAATGTCCCCTATCAACAATTAATTCCCACAACCATTCCAATCCACTAGCTCTCTTTCCCATCAACCTGCACAACCCAAGGAATGGAATCCCCTTCTATGTCATGCAGTCCCTTAGGATATTCCCCTTCTCTCTAGGGATCCAACATAGGTTGGATAGGAAATCTCTTTGTTGGGGACATCGGGAACCTACAACTGCACATGAATTCTCACAAAAGAAAATTTCTTGCTCACTTTGACACTTTGTTGCACATAATATTACTCACATACATACAATACATTTCTTCATGAATTTATAGCTCCAACAAGCTATTATGCATGCCCACTATCATGGCTTCCTTTCAACTTCATCACTCAAAACCCTCTTCTTGTCCAAAAATCTACATACAAAAATGCTCTCTTTTCCCATACGAATTTATTTCTTTTCCCCTACTTTCTTGCCTCTCACTCTTCCCCAAAATTATTTACTTGAATATCAAACTTTCCTCATGCTTTCTTGTACTCAACCCATGCTCTCAATAACTATGTGAGGCGACTTCACACACCAATTCTCTTACATCTATTCAATGATTGTGGCTTGGAAATACTCCAAAGGAAATAGAAGGTTCATAGAAAAGGTAATTTGAAAAGATGTGTTTGGTTTAATAGACAAGGGTACTTCCCCCTTGGACCCCCTCCTTGAACCCCCTCTCTTGTGGAAACTTATCCCCTATGTATTTTTCTATTTCTTTCTACAATTGGTGATACATTTTATTTCTAATATGCAATGTTCACATATTACATAGCTTGGCCTGCATTCATACATTGTATTTACATTATACATCACTAAACTAGGGATTAAAAATGGGGATGTTACATTCCCTTCACCCTACAAATTTCACTATCCTCGGTACACATCACTATACAATCTTACATAATTACATACATAAATGTTTACATAAAAAATACTTGATACTTGCAAAACTTAATGACTCGCACAACAATTCCAACCAGCAACTCGTGTTCCCCTCAACCTAAACAACCCAAGGAATGGGATGATAGGAAATCTCAGAGTTGTGGCTCCAAAAACTTCAGCTCCCAAAATGGAGTCTTCATACACTTAGGTAAAATGCACATTCAACTTTCGTCAAAACTTGCAAAAATTTGCGGGTACTCATATCGCATGGCAACTTTGTGCTACCATGTGGCATCTTTAGGACCATAGTGATTCCATTGGAACTTTACTAGGCTGATGGATTTCTTCCTAAGCAATTTGACTTCTGGTCTAGGATTTTCACTGACTCCACCCGAAATTTCCCTTCATGTTCCACATGGATCACATTCCAATCAATCACATAGTTAGGATCATGCACATACTTATTTAATAAAGACACATGGAACACATTATGAATTATCATGGATGCAGGTAATGCAATCATGTATGCAATTGGTCCTATCCTTTCTAGGACTTCAAACATCTCATAGTATCTCACTACCAATTTTGGGGAACTTCCTAATCTCAGTGAGATCCTCTTGGATTTAACCTTTAAAAACAAATGTTCTCCCACTATGAATTATCTATGTGTTATTATTTTATCAGCATAACTATTCTTCCTACCTTGTGAAACTTTCAAATTCTTCTCGATGTTTACCATATGCTCTTCCATTTCCCTTAACAATTATGGCCCAATAACGACTCTATCTACTAGATTATCCCAACTTACTGGCGTGTTGGATTTTTTTCCATACAAGGCTTCAAATGGGATCATATTCAATGATTCTCGATACCCATTGTTGTAAGCAAATTCGACTAAATGGAGATACAACTCCCACTTAGAAGGCTTTTCCATTACACACAATGTCAACATATCTTCAATTGTCCAAATAATCCTCTTTGCCTGACCATTTGACTCTAGGTGATATGTTGTACTAAAATTTAAATTGGTTCCAAATCCTTTAAACAACCCCTTCCAAAACTTGGAAGTGAACTTGGGATATTGGTTTGACACTTTTTCCTTAGGCAGGCTAGGTATCCTAGCAATCTCTTATATATAAATTTATTCAATACTGGCTTCCTTATGAGTTATTTTTACTTGAATGAAATGTGTAGCCTTTGAAAGCTTGTCCACCACTACGATGATGGAATTATGTTGTCTTGCTATTATGGGCAATTTGGTAATGAAATCAATAGTAACAACTTCCCATTTCTATTTAGGAATGGGAAATGGTTGTATAAATCTTGTTGAATGTTTGTGTTCAGCCTTTACCTTCTGACATTCCATGCATCTGGCTAAATAATCATCCACATCTCTCTTCATACCGAGACAAAAATACTGGCCTCTTATAGTTGTAATAGTTTTTTGGTATCCTAGGTGTACAACATATGGCACATTGTACATCTCTTTTAGAAATAAAATTTTCAATTCTTGAGAATTGGAACATAAACTTTGTTTCTGAACAAGAGGATTCCATCCTCTTATAGTTTGTAATATTTATATTTGTGTTGCACATTATTCTATTGTAAGCTTCCTTTAACTTGCACATAATGTTGGTGTGCTATTACATCCTCTAAAATTTTGTATTTTAAATTTGTCTTGCACATACTAATGGTTGTATCATGCATTTCATGAACTCTTCTACTAAGTGCATAATCCACTTTATTCTCTTCCCTCGATGTGCTTGATGTCGAAATCGTATTCACTAAGAAATTCGAACCATTTATTTTTACTGCCATTTAGTGTTGGTTGCTTGATCTGGATTTAGGAGTAGAACAAATTGATTAATAGTCTGAATATAATAAACATCGATATATGAATAATAACACAGATATCCAGTGAACAATATATTCTATTGAATAAATGAAATAGGATGAAACTGTAAAACTGCAGAACTGAAACACTTGCTCGAATGGTGGTAGTTATATCTGAGAAGAGATGTCGTTGCTACACGCATCTATCTGAGCAACGTGATTACAATGAGGCTCCAGAGACATTTTTGATATTACTCATGAATGTCAAAACCCTAGACATCCAAAAACCTAACCCTAGGAGGTGAAATACCAAAAGTCATGTGGGCCCCTATGGGTAAGTTGGTACCTAAACTTCCCGGGGTCATAAATTTTGCATACGACCTATGTTTTAGGCGTGTGATATCCTGTTTGAAAGGTATTTTAGATAAATACACATTACACTGTCAAACATTGTTTAGGGCTCCAAAATGGTCGTGGAAGTACAACAAGATGTGTTGACATGAAAACATACAAAATAATCCAATTGGATTAGGTCGAAGGCCACTAGTATCCACCTGGAAGATGTGTAGGGATTCAGATAGCCTAAGAAGTGTAGAACCCACAATTACAAAGAAGTACATAAGAACATGGTGAACTAAAAACGAACAAGAGGAGTCAGTTGGAATAGGTGGGTGGCCACCAATATCCACTTGTATCAATTCTCCCCTCTTAGGAAGCAATGTTCTCCATTGTGTTGATTTCCCCCATCAGGTGAGGAAACTTCTGTTGGATTTGGCCCCAGGTGAGCCAATTGTTTTGGTGTAGGAGTTGTCATGCCTTGACAACCCGATAAAGTTGGATCCTCTGCTAGCGAGTTCCCTTGACCTTTGTGTCCACTATATGATCAGTGGATGCTTGTTCCATGCAGTTTGGGTTGAGATCTATTGGTGTCAATTTTTTTTCAATCTATGAGGTGTCCAATAATGGTGGAAAATATGGTCGAAGGAGGTCCACATTGAACATTAGGTTCAGGACAAGGAAGGGTGGAGTGTTGAGCTCAAAATCATTGCTACCCACAGCCTTGGTGATAGTGTAAGGCCTATAGTGAAGTGGGAGGAGCTTCTGATGGGGCCCTGGGAGAAACTCCTTCTACAAATGTAACCAGACTTTGTCTCCAACCTAAAACTGGTGTGGTACCCTGTGTTAATCATGGAATTGCTTATACTTAGCATTAGATTTCTGCAAAATCTCCTGTACCTGTTGGAAGATGTGTTGAATCCTTCCAATGAATCTGGTGGATTTTTCGGTCTCAGACTAAACATGGGAAGAGTATGTCTGTGTGGTGGAAAGAGATAGTGCAACATCAATGGGACCCAAGGGTTTTAATCCCATCCCCACTTGAAATGGGCTATGGTTGGTGGATCTATGGAGAGCCATGTTGTAACTGTGTTGAACATAGGGGAGACTCTCATCCCATGTAGATGGATACTTAGAGTTGTACATGCGCATGATGTGCATAATCATTCGATTGATGAACTATGTTTGGTCGTCTGTTTGGGGGTGGAAAGCAGTGGATTTAGTGACCTTGGTGTCTAATAGTGACCAAAGACTCGACCAAAATGTGTTGAGGAACCCGATGTCCCGGTCGGAGATGATGGTCTGTGGTATCCCAAAATGGACCCACACTCATTCGAAGAAGATCTTGGTAGTATTTTTCATTGTGATATTCTTCTTTTGGGTTGTGAGGATGGTCATCTTCGAAAATAGATCAACAACCACAAATACATAGTCATTTCCTTGCTTGGTGGATGGAAAGCCAGACATGTAATCCATTGAGATGGATTCCCAAGGCTTCTCGAGAGTAGGAAGAGGGGTGTATAAGCCTTGCTTCTTGATGGTTGGATTGGAAATGGCACATGCAATGCAAGATCTGATATACTTGCTAATGTCCTTTTGAATTTTTGGCCTGTAAAAATGTTTCTGAATAATGACCACATTTTTCTCCATGCTAAAATGTCTTTCCATCTGACTATAGTGGTATTCCCAAATCAGATTTTCATGCTCTCTTGTAGGAACACAGAGATGCCCTAGATGGAATAATAATATGTCATGAATGTGAAAATCGGTGACAGTCGCACATGTACCCAAGAGTTGATAGGTGGTGTAAAAGTCTGGATCTTGCTTATAAAGTTGGGGCCACTCACATGCCTCATGTCCACAGGAGTGGAGCACAGTGGTGAGTGCAACCATAGGAGGTTGAATGAGGTAGTCAGCGACATGATTTGAGATCCATGTCCTATACTTGATGTTGAGATGGAACTATTTTCGGTAGGTGGACCACTTTTGATGGTGGTTATTCTGCAACTTCCCCTGTGTCTATATGAACTGTAGAGGCTTGTGATTAGTGTGGATGATCATCTCCTTTCCCAGAATGTAATGTTTCCATTGATGACAGGATGATACAATGGAATACATTTCCAGAGTGTCTCACTATGGTATGCCACTGAATGACCATGTTGAGTGACAACCATGCCTACAACATAGTCAGATGCATCAGTCTCAATCTCTAACGGTTGTTGCATATCAAGAAATGAGAGTATTCTAGCTGAGCACAAGCGATGCTTTAGACCATCGAATTCTCATTATTGTTTTATCTGAAAATAGGGGGCTGACTTGTTTTTCTATGAAATCACCCTCTACTCCATTAAAATAAACTTTAGGACCTTACTCAATGTATTAGTTGTGCAAGAGAAGTTATGTGTCAAGTTTATGCCTATTTTATGTGTTTATGTGTGAGGTTCTTTAAAGGGTTAAATGTTGTTTAAAGAAATACAATAGAAACATAACATGCAGAAAAATATAACCAGAAAACACTCACAACATAAACAAGATGATAAAGGAGTTCACCCCCAACTTGGCTACATCTCCTTGAGCCTCCATCAATGGACTAGGCTCTCTGGGATTAGTTTGTCAAATATTATTTTACAAGTTGTTTCTCAACTCCAATGGATTTACTGACTGTACCATTGGGTTCATAATACATAAAAACCCCAAAAATGACTATTGAATCTCTGAAAACGGACCATGGCTCATCCGGGCATGACCTCTTCTACTGGTGGCCTTAAGCTTCCCTGAGCTTCCTTGTGGAAAAAACACCTATAAAAGTCCTAAAATGGGTCTAAAACCTATCCTAATGTGTTTAGAGCATAACAATTAGTCAAAAATGTCTATTCAGTCACAGAAACTAGACTTGGGCTCATATGAGCATGACCTCCATCAATGGTGGCCCTAAGCTCCCTAGAGATCCTGAAACTTCAAGGTAAAAAAAAATACAAAAGAAGTCTCCAAATGTCTTTGAAAACTATGCCAATGGATTCAGAACATCCAAAAACCCCTAGCTGGGCTTTTTCGGCACCTCATTTTTCCAAAAGATGAAGAAGTTAGGCCTCCTGCCATTTTTCTCCTTTAAGCTTGTTGTCTCTGGTTCACCAATTCGCACCTCCTATGTGAGTAACCTGGCTTCTGGGCGTTTCCCATGCCTAAACCCAACACACACGCATGTGCCCGCAAAATGTGCCAAAATTTCGCATCGTTAGTGAACTAAGCCCCCAAAGGCGGAGGTGTTTGGCGCATGGGGGACCATATGGCCACGTCCCAGCGTGAAAATGGGGCTCTGTTGCCAAATGGCATGAGTGCTTGACAAGTGTCAGGCGATAGGTGCGCCAAGTGTTGTCGAATGGGGAAAAAACTGTTTAAAAAAGGTTTTAAAATCGTTCGACCATCTTTGAAACTACAATGCATGGTCGTATGGTATTGTATATACGATCGGGGGTTGGGGCTGAGCCCCAGCCTGGGCGTGCCCCAAACTTATGCAACACCCAACTTTAAATAAAATTAAAACTGTTATATGGTAAGCACTACCATGTGGGCACATTGGCAGCCCAGCCTTTGCCAAGACTTTGCATAGTTCGGGAGGTCTGGGGTTCGACTCCCACGGACTCTACTATAATTTTACACCAACCTTTAACACGGTGCCACATGGCAACCCATGCCTGGGCCACGTGGCACCAAACCATTTTTCATATATGTGCCATGTGTGAAAAGATGATTCATCCATGTGTTTTCCAACTAAATGATTGCCACATAATCTTTTCCCAATCATCACCTTCCATGTCAGCATATGCCACGTCAGCTATACGACCCTGCCACATCAGTTGTATGGACTGTACGGACTGTACAGTCAGCAATTTTTTTGCCTGTTTGGAAAATCAAACAGATTGTGATATCTCACTCATCTAATGTTCGTTTGATCCCATTCAAGGTGTGTTGGTTTCATGATGACGAGGGCTACGCACATGTTCATTTTGAGGCGATTCTGAACACTTTCATTTTTGGGCTAAAATTTGACCCCTTGTTTAGATTCTGATCATTGTTCCTTCCCCCACACGAACTTTTCCATACCACCGCCATTGGTCACCTATATGAGGGCCCATGCAATATGGGAGAATCCCAACATGAACCTTCGGTAGAAGTTGGCCAGTCCCAAGAAGCTCTGAAGCTTGATTAGTGTGGTCGAGGCTGGCCAGTCAAGGATGACTTAGATCTTAGTTGGATCAACATGTATCCCATGCTCATTAACAATGTATCCCAAGTATTGGATGATGTTCATGCCAAAGATAATTTTTCCAAGTTGGCATATAGCTTGTGCTATCACAAAGTGCTCAAAAGCTGCTAAAAGTGTCACATGTGCTCCTCCCAATTTCTGTTGAATATGAGGATGTCATCCAAATATACCACCACAAAAGAGTTGGTGAAGGGTCTTTGTTGCATCATTTTTTCCACTTGGATGAGAAAAAGAGGGACACCTAGAAGTCCAGTTGGGTCATCTGAATAGGACAAAAGTTAGTGCAAGAGTTAGACACATAAAGCACAAGAAATAAATAAACAACTAAGCTAATAACAATTAAAGAAACAAAACTAAAGTGCATAAGGAAATTAGAACCAAAATCAACCAAAAAATTGACCAATATTCATGCCACCAATGGATAGATTGTATTAGTGGGTAAACACCAAAGAGAAAGGGAGACTTATGGGTCCCCTCTTCCTCCAAGGGAGGGCTCTTGAATCCTCTATGTGAGATATCTTCTTACAAATAGAAAACTAAAAAAGGAAATGGTCAAGAAATCCAAAGCTCATTCCCTTAAGAGGTGAGGAGAATGGCTCAATGAAATGATGCTAGTATGCTCCAAGAAGGAAAGAGGTTCCTTGTAGGAGAATAGAGGCAACATAACAATACAAATAGATTCTTGGAAATATAGTGCACCATGGCCTCTTTTTATAGAAAATCTTTGAGGCAATATCCAACCGGTCTTTAGTGTGAACAAGGGGCCCTTTAGGGCACCTTTAGGTCTTTGACCAACCCCCCACTTAGATTCAGTTTGGATTTGAGGGTCAAATCGACTTGGGAGCTGAATCAAAAGTGGGTGGGAGGCCGACCAGAATCATAAATGCATCATTCTTAGGTGTGGACCTCTTTTTGCGTACATAGTCGCGCATCGGGCGCATGTGCATTTTTCTTGCATTTTTGATTGTGCACGTCCGCATACGTCCTTTATTTGTTGAGCGCATGTTGATTTTATAACCAAATGTATAGTTTGTGCCCTTTGGAAATTCATTTTTTGGGCCATGAACGAACTAACCATTTGCAGACGAAATTTTAGTGATAACATATTCCCCCTGATATGTGAGGTTAGGAGCATACGTATAGCCGAAATACATCAATGTTTCTTCTACTGAGAGTACCATTGTAAAAAAGAGTGTTGAGAGGAATTGCAAGAGCGACACATTGGAGGGAGAGGGGAACCTGTGGGACCCAAATCTTTCTCGAGGTGTGGAAAAATAAAAAACTATATACAAATGAGGCGGGCATGCTCCATGCTTGTGTCATGTAACTCAAATGTGTAAGACAAAAAATGAAGTTGTATGTTGATGTAGATAACTGCAACACCCTCTGGGGTGGGTTGATAATGGCAGATGACAATTCTTATGGTAAACATACTCTGAAAAAGAGGCGATGACACTTGTGAGAAGTGTCGATGATTCATAGGCATTGATAGCCCAACAAATTTCAGAGGTCTTCGGCTAGTATAAAACAATTGCAATGGTCGCAAAGTAAGACCCATCATAACATGAGATGGTGTTGGCGTCAAATGTTATGGGGTTCAAAAACATCATAGTGAAATTATGGTTCTCATTGTGTCGTCCGAGACTCCTCATTGTAAAGGTAATGAGAGTCAAGATACTGTCACCCTTTTGGAAACTATGTTGATGTCGACAAAAAAGGAGACGCGACTCCAAGAAGCAAAGGGATTCATGAAATCCACTGGATGAGATCAAGAACTGATGAGATACATGGATGAAGTCAAGATGTGGTGAGACTCAATACTGTCCTTGGTTGGGGATATATGTGAAGTATGAGTGGAAGAAACTGTGAAACTGGATCTAGCGTCAGGGGGACGAATAGACATGGGTTTAAATTGTGCCAGAGGCATGACAAAGTAGACAAACTCAGAGATCGAAGGTACATGGATAGTGGGATACTCAAGGTTTATGGACGATCTCAAAAAGTGTAGAATGTAAAGGAATTCCCCAACCAAGGGAGAAAGGGGTTGCTTTTTCGAAAAAGGAAGGTCGCTAAGGTCGACAATAAAATCTATGTAAATAATGGAAACAAAAGGATTTGTAAAATTACTAAATAAATAAAGAATAAGGTGGGATAATTGTACAGATACAGAAATGGGTGCCCCGGTGCAATATGGTGCGATCTGTGAGGGCGCAAGTTGTATGGAAAATTGGTGGAGGTTGGGGGCCCCATGGGTGGGTTTCTATATGAGGTAGAAGAATGGAGGGGGAAATTTGAATATGGGAAAACTGATTGTGGATGAAAGTGGAAGGTTAATGATATTGCAGTGGTGCAGTCAAATTAGAACCGTGAGGAGATATCCTGTGAGTCCATTGGGAAAACTAGAAAAAAATGAGGAGAAGGAGTATGTGGTTGATTCTTGAACATGCGTAAGACTAACAGGACTCCCATCCCTAGGGGGTGAAAGAAGCATGAGTGTCAAAGTGCCAAAGGGGACTATGAATGGGACAACTCATGTAGGAGAGAGTGCTACTGGTTGACAGTATTGAAATGTAGTGAGCATGATAGTAATGCAGAGCCAGATGTGAGGATCCTACAAAACAATGTCGGAGGGTGTGACTGGGAGATGCAATTGATATACAAAGGGAATGATTACATGCCAGCGTCGATCATATACCTAAAGGGGCTGCGTTGATGTTGGATGACCAAGTACCTGCACACATGAAAATCGAATACTCGACGTGAACAATATCTTAAGAGAAAGAACATATAATAGTTATTCGATAATTTTGAACATGAGCATGCGTACCTGGGCATGTTGTGATAAAAATGCTCCCCCGAGGCCGAGTATGGATGGTGACCCAGGGGATGTGACTGTGTAGGTGGTGGGATCCTGATCCCGTGGCTGAAGATGGATCAAAAAATGGATGCTCGGAGCTCCTATAATTGAGCATGGAAGTTTGGAAAAAGGGACTATATATAGTTGTATGGCCCACATTGCCACCTCATTTGTACCTGCTGCCAGAGTGAGTTGACGAGAGGTTTTTAGAGGAGATTTGAATATTTTGGGAGTTCGAGCCAGATGATCTAGGATTAGTGAGAGCCAGGTTAGTGGTCTCATCCCCCTGCATAGTAATTATGATTGCTTTTTTGGACAGGGTCGTACGGAGGGCCATACGGTGGGGTTTTGTGAGGGTGGGTCCCCCAGTGCACGGGTGATCGAAAGATTCCCACGTGTGGGTGCGCAAATGTATAGAGGAAAACCATGCACGGGGGCACGTCGGTAAGGGAAACAGGTGTGCATTTGATGCACACCTATTCAAAGAAGAGAAACACACTTGTGTCCAGTTGTTTCTCTGACAGTTGTGCACATGTGCGCAGCTGTGGAGTGAACAGGTGCACATGAATGTGCGCCTGTGTGTGTGACAAGTGTGCATTGGTGCGCATCTGTTTCTTCAACAACTGCACATTGATGTGCAAATATATGATTAATATGCGTTCATATGTGCATGTCTGTGGGGGTGATAGTCACGCACATGAGGCAAACATGGGGGATGAAAAACTTGTCTTTTTGAAGTTTTTTGTTGTATGAAATGTGATGGCTGATCAAGTGTTGTGTGTGCGAATGAAGGTGAGCAGTTCAGTATGCCAATCCACTGGAAGGAGAGGGACTAGGCACGCCTCAGGGAGATGGTGAGGAATGATGAGTCAGGTATTCGGGGACCTTTGGAAGCCTGTGGGTTGCTAAAGTTCTTCGATTGTTCGCTGGTACGGGTGCAAGAGTACTTGTTGCAGTTTTTTATTTCTATGTGGATCACTGAGTGCAGTGCTTCATTGTGCAAGGGGAACAACTAACATTCTCTATGATGGAGGATGTCTACTTTCTGACCAGGCTTCCTTTTCGAGGGAGATCCCTACCTATTGATCCCCAGTTTCTAGGGGAGGCACACTTGGTGGATTTGTCCCGAACGTATTGTTTGGGGGAGAATTTTATGTCAGGCTTGGTTGTACAGATTTAGACAATGGATGCGTTGGTGCATCGTTGCATCACCATGATGATCGTGAGGATATACGGATCCTTAGCTACTCAGCGAATCAGTGGTGGTCAGCTGAGGATCATGTAGAGGGCATTGGGTGGACAATATTTTTCCTAGGGCTTGATTTTTCACACCAAGATGATGGGGCAACTCAACTGGTGTAGAGATGTTGACTCATGGGAGTTTTCCTTTGGATTGATCATGGTGGCGTGGTTCTTGGATAGGATGCCCATGTTGTGCCTGATAGTTTTGTTGGAGGCGACTGATGCACGAGAGCCATGATTGATGCAGTGGGCATCAATTTTGGTACAAGATGGGGGTGGGGAGGGTGGCCATTATTTTAAGGCCGAGATGGCACATGTGTGGAATCATATGCCATAGATCATCCTGCGGTAGCCGTATGGCGGGATGGACTACCGTCAAGACCCAGAGATGGTCCTACCTCCTGGAGAGGTTTGGGACCACAGAGATGCGTTGATGTATTTGATGTTTTGTGATTTTTGTAGTATAGAATATGTTTTATGTATGGATATATGCTTATGTTATCATTTTTTTTTTGCGTGTACATATCTAGGTCCATGCAAGCGAGAGGTGGAGTTGATCAGAGCGCCAGCTCGTTAGGGGCTCATGAGACCACAACGGGGAGAGTCGTGGGTGGGAGAGAGACGTCAGAGGGATGAGTGATATGGATTTTATGAGAAGAATGAAATTACTACAGATTATTAATAGGTGATTAACACAAAATAACAGAGATACAGTAAAACTAGTTTTCTATTCAATAAGGAAATAAGTTGAAACTGTAAAATGCAGCGAAAAGAAGCTTGTTGGAATGGTGGCATCTTATCTCTGAGAAGAGATGTGACAACTGTGCCCATTCACAATAATATGATTACAATGAGGCTATGAAGGCCTTTTTACAATAAACATGAATTCCAAAATCCCTAGACATCCAAAAACCTAACCCTAGGAGATGAAGCACCAAAATTCATGTGGGCCCCGTATGGGTAAGTTAGTACCTCAACTTCCCAGGGCCGTAACTTTTGCATACGATCTCCATTTTAGGTGTATGATAGCCTGTTGGAAAGGTATCGTCAAGGAGATTCATTTTGGGGGATCAATAATTCCTTCATATATCATTGAGAATCTAGATCCCAAAAAACCTTCATTTATTCCCTCAAAATGGCCCCAAAAGTTAAAACTGTTAAAAATAGTAAATTGCCAAAATTGCCAGAAAATTGTTTTGAGCCAATTGGAAAAGGTGGGTGATCTAGGTAGATATTGGTGGCCACCCACCTTTTCTGACTAGCCCAAAATGGTTTTCTGGCAATTTTGGCAATTAACTATTTTTAACAGTTTTTAACTTTTGGGGCCAATTTGAGGGCCCAAATGAAGGTTTTTTGAGATCGAGGTTCTCAATGTTTGCCTATGACATGATTGAGGCCCCAAAATTAATTTCCTCGATGATACCTTTCCAACGGGCTATCATACGTCTAAAATGGAGATCATATGCAAAAGTTACGACCCCGAGAAGTTAATGCGCTTCATCTCCTAGGGTTAGGTTTTTGGATGTCTAGAGTTTTCGGCATTCCTCTTTATTGTGAAAAGGCCTTCAGAGCCTCATTGTAATCATCTTCTTGTGAATGCGAGTAACCATCACATCTCTTCTCAGAGATAAGTTGCCACCATTCTAGTGAGTCTTTCACTCTGTATTTTTACAGTCTCTGTACATTTCTTTCATTAATAGAAATCATGTATTACTGTATATTTGTGTTTATGGTTGCATCTCTGATACATTTATGTTATATGATTGAATATTTGTGATATCTCTGTTCATTTCTTTATTATATCTTCGCTCTCATTTCGTGCCGAAAATAATCTAGATCAGTGGTATCAGAGCAGGTTGTTCTTGATCATTTTTTTCAGTGCATGTCCCTGACGAGGTCCGAGTATATCAAGTTGGGTCTTGAGCTTGTCTCTCTTGAGGAAAATCACTTTATCACACCCAAGAAACCCTCAAGGGAATAAGAAAATAAAAAATACGGAGCAGACGATCCTATAAGTCTATTGCTTGAGCAATCTCTCACATGCCAGAGGGATGAAATGATGGAGAATTTTTCCCACATCCTTCAACGCCTCCCGATAGCATCAGGCACATATTCATCAAGCGACCACTTTGGAGGCACCTCACCTTTTAAGGTACAGGTCAATTTTGATATTCCTATATTTGAAGGTCAAATAGATGTGGATTCCCTAGATAAATGGTTAAACCTGCTAGAAGGTTATTTCTTTGTTCACAATTTTTCCGACAAAGAAAATATCGCCTTCATGCTCCTTAAAGATCTCCCCCATGTCAAACATTGATGGGAAACTTACTGGGAGAAAATTTCCATAGAAGAGTCTGGAATATATGGGGTCGAGCCCACTTGGGATTTTTTTATGGATGCAGTAAAGGAACAGTATTACCCTGTTGGCAACTATGAGTACCAGTACATGACATGGACCACACTGCGGCCAGAGAGGGGCCAAGAATTTCCAGATTTCACCAATACATTCCATACCTTGCGCACCAAGATGGGTATCAAAGACTCCGAACGACATTTGGTTCTAAAATACCGTGGGGCTCTACACAGATATATCCAAACTGAAATGGATTTTCTGGACATCTCATCAATCGGTGCGACTTATCGATATGTTGTTAAAATCAAGCAGAAATTTAAGCACTAGAACAAACGAAATTTCAGATCTGTAAATCTGCAACAACCAAAGTATGACAAAGACATCCCTAACAAGCAGTCTCCTGAAAACCAGTCCAGGCCACAAGAAAAGAAGGGTCACGGGAAGACAAAGGACATCGAAAAATGGTGCGATTTCCATAAAAGCCCTTGGCACAGCACCGATGAATGTCGCTCAAAAAAATCATTGGTGGCTAAGATCAAAGACAAGGAGCCGAACCCTGATTCAGAATCTGATTCTGAAAATACTGGTAAAAAATAGATCATTGACACAGACCCCACTGCTATTGTCATGACCGCAACAATTAAACCAGAAGAACCAACATATCCTGAAGAGGGGGAGCACCTTTTTCTTTCACAGATGTGGGTGAAGGGGACCCCACTGCATTTTATTTTTGATAGCGAAATCCAGAAGAACCTCATCTCACTAGAGGTCGTCAAACAGTTTGGATAGTCCACAACACCACACCCGCAACCATACAACATCGGGTGGCTTCGCCAAGGACGAGATCTTTGTGTTAGCCAACAATGTTGATTGTCATATGGCATCCAACCCTTCAAGGATGAGGTATTATGTGATTTTTCCCCACTGGATGTCTGTGATGTTCTCTTGGTCCAACCATATATGTGGAAACACAATGTTGTTTATGAGGCTCAACCCCATAGTGTCATTGTTTCTTTGGGGGTTTATCTCTACAAAATACCAGAGACAGTTCTTACTACTGTTCCACCTAAAAAGTGTCGCAAGGTAGTATCTCATACTGCAAAATTTATCTTCTTCACAATATGTTCAAAAGGGGAGCAGAAGGACACTAGAACCACTACAGCCTCCCCCCAAGCACCTTCTATCCAATAGAAGCAGGTCGACAAGGTTGCAGCAAAGCACAAATATTCCTTTTGCACACTGTCCTCTCATGTAGCCCAAATTGTTGAACAGCCTCAACCTCAACAGGTTCGTGACAGACTTCCACAAACTAAGCAGTGCGACGTCTCCAACAAGGCAAGCAACTCACCAAGATGTAGATTCAGCAAATGTTTTTCCCTCTCCCCTCGTAACTCAACGCAATGGAGACCATTTCTTCCTAACAAGGGAGGATTGATCCAGGTGGATATCGGTGGACACCCACCTTTTTCGTCTTGCCCAAAATGGTTTTCTGGCAATTTTGACAATTTACTATTTTTAGCAGTTTTTAACTTCCGGGATGAATTTGCGGGCCCAAATGAAGTTTTTCCGAGATTGAGGTTCTCAATGATATCCTATGACATTATTGAGGCCCCAAAATGAATCTCCTTAACGAGACCTTTCCAATGGGCTATCATACGCCTAAAACGAAGATCGTATGCAAAATTTACGACCCCGGGAAGTTAATGCACTAACTTACCCAAACGGGGCCCACATTAATTTTGGCACTTCATCTCCTAGGGTTAGGTTTTTGGATGTCTAGAGTTTTTGGTATTCCTATTTATTGTAAAAATTCCTTCAGAGCCTCATTGAATGAAGCTCTGAAAGAATTTTTACAATAAACAGGAATGCCAAAAACCCTAGACATCCCAAAACCTAACCCTAGGAGATGAAGCGCCAAAAGTCATGTGCGCCTCATCTGGGTAAGTTAGTACTTCAACTTCTCGGGGTCGTAAATTTTTCATACAATCTTCGTTTTAGGTGTATGATAGCCCATTGGAAAGTTATCATCGAGGAGATTCATTTTGGGGGCTCAATCATGCATTTAAATTTAATTGAGAATATCGATCCCTAAAAACCTTCATTTAGGCCCTTAAAATGGCCCCGAAAGTTAACACTGCTAAAAATAGTAAATTGCCAAAATTGCCAACAAAATTGTTTTGAGCCAGTTGGAAAAGGTGGGTGGCCACCAATATCCACCTAGATCAATGAGGCTGGTATGAGGCTAGTCGGTGATGAGATATCTGGGAGGAGATGTAGAATTTGTTAGAAAAATAGGACCGTGGAGCAATAAAATAAAACAAATGCAGAAACAAAACACAGAAGACACACAATACAAGAGAGACACAGATCTATGTGGTTCACCCAGTGTGGGCTACATCCACCAGAGAAATTGCCAGGTCCTTCCTTTATTATTATCTAGCAAATGAATGGATACAACCTACAGCAAAACCCGTTGTAACTTCCTCTTCTTTCTCTCACCGTCTCCTCTCTCAGAATACAATATTTACCATCAACCATAGCCGCAATACATTTCCCTCATAAAAGAGGGTTGCCTTCTAGGGAAAAAAAACCCTAACATAATCTCTACCGTTAGATCTGCGACCTTATAATGAACGGTCCAGATTTACAATGAAATTACAATATACTGCCATATACAATGAAATTACAATATACGCTGCCCCCGAACCCCCGCAGGGGGCCCGCTTTCCCCCAGACCCCCCAGCCGGGGGGATAGGACCCCCGGACCCCGCAGAGGGGGTACCCCCCCTCTGCACTCCCCCGCGTTGAAGAGTGTACATACTTCTGGGGTGTAAATAATTCATGTGGTATAAATACGACTGAAAGCAAGGACCTCTGAATCAGGAAGATAATCAGGTTCCACAACCAACAATCTCCAACTTGGAGGCTGATCTCAACAACTCCACCGCTGCTGTATATGCTGGACTCTGAACCTTCTTGGACCTGGCAAATTTCTCATCTTCATCTTCATTCTTGAAGACCAACTGAAACTGAGCAAGAACTCAGTTTCTCCCTGGTTACTCCCTTTGT